>CM016726.1:4190604-4331645 GCA_005771605.1 Scutellaria baicalensis
AACCTTGTAATCCAAGTTGCCACTCATGAGTCCCATGATGAATTGAGCAAAAAATGCTTTGGTAATGTGGTCGTTGCTTTCAAACTCCTTTGTATTAGCTCTCCAACCATAGGATTGCAGTCAACTATTTCAATATTTGAAATGAGCTCATCTCCACCTATCAAATAGATCCTTTTCATTTTGTAACAATGTTTTATGTGTACTTTCTTAAGACATTTGAAGCTTTCTTCTTCCCCTTTCAATTCCTCAAGATCAATATCTTCAATAAGAAGACTTTGAAGCTTTGGAAATTCATCCGCTTCTATCTCCCATTTTGGACCTTGAAATGCATTACATCGTAATTTGAGCACTTGAAGATTTGGCAGTGAAGAAATCTTTGTCATTTCACTCCAAGGATAACCCAACCCATTCAAGTACAACTTTTTCAAATTCAATGGGAAGGTCGGAATCGGAACCAGTGATGCAGCAACCTCAAACTTGGGTACAGGATTTACGACGACGCATTTAAGTGATTCTAGTTTACTAAGATTGGAAATATTACCAAATAAATTAAAAGTCTCAATCACATTTGGCGTTAATTGAATTCGAATTCCTAGCTTCTTTAGATTGGGGATCTTGTTAATGACATCTATAGTGCAACTGTTTAAGGTCACATCTAATAGTGTAAAGAGGTTCCGAGAAAGAGTACTTTTACCCAGATGAGGCATATCCCTTCCCATGACATGAAGATGCTTCAATTTCTTCAGATTCCATATTCTCATAGGCAAATAAGATATAGCTTCGACAGATTTGATGCTTAAATGCTGATGGACAATTAAGTATTGAAGTCGTTCTAGTTTGGATATGGAAGAGGGGAGATTTGTATTGCATGTGAGAGCAAGATATCTTAATTTAACCAATTTTAATACTTCCAGAGGGAATAAATAAAATCGGATTTTCAGAGCATCAAGTTTCGTGAGCAACTTTAAACCAAAGCATATTGGTACTTGATATTGATGGTACGGTCCTAGACATAGGAGAGTGTGGGTAGTAGATGCACAATTTTCCTCCATTGATTTACACACATCTTTGATGCCAAACAAAACGTTATTGTGGATGGTTAGCCTACTTTGGTTTTCTTAAAAATTCCTTGAAGCATCTCTATAACTATCAACAACATGAAAGAAGTTTATTTCCTTAGCTTCTTTATAGCAAAAGTGCCACCAAGAAGCATGAAGGCCACAAATTTTTACTCTTTCAGTTGGATTGAATAGGGTACTTCTTTGATAGACCATGATAAGACTTTGCAAAGCAAGGTAGTGCAAGCATTCTACACCAGCCATTTCTAAAGTTTTTGAAAAATCCTTTCTTAATGATTCTCTCAACAATCCACAAATTAATAAGGTAGGATTTCTGAATCTGAGAGTTTTGTGGGAAGACTCCAATATAGAGAAAACATAATTTTAAATCATCACTTTAAATCCCTCAAAGCTTGGATATAGTTACCTTTGATATTTCGTCATAGGCATCCATGAAAAGTTGGTGTCTCTTTTGTGCAACCACCTCATTCCAGAAAGATTCCGTCTTCTCGGCCTTCGACATCCATATTTGAAGTGTTCATCTGAAAAAATTGAAGTTTTCATCTCTAACACGCTGAATAAGTTTTGAAAATCATTTTAATCATTACATGTGAATCCCATTATCCACTAATTTTTATTCTATTTTATTTTTTTATTTATTATCAATTCAAATTAATTATTTATTGGTTGCATTTTTTATAGTGTCAAAATCATCATATTAGACTAATTAATTATGACATTAATAATTTTCAATTCACATTAAAATATAATTAATAATAAATAATAATAAATTAATATTTAGTTCAAATCTTTGTTTTATTGATTAATTACTTTAAAAAAAGACACACACACACACACATATATATATATATTGCTAGCAATTAATTGAAAATAACAATCGTGAACATGTATTAAATTTTCATATCATGAACACGTATTATCAGTTCATATCGTGAATATGTATTACATTTCAAATCGTGAACATTCATTCTCAGAAATGAGAATTACCCACATCAATGGCGAAAAAACTAAACTTAAACAAAAGAGTTCACTCTATTAAATATCATGCATATAAACATATCTTCATAAGGGAGCCGTATCGTGAAGAATCATTCTCAGAAGTCAGAACTACCCAGAATCAACATACAGGGATATTGTTGAAACCTAAAACAAAAAAGTTTGTGCTATTAAATATAATGTATATCAACTTAACTTCAAACAGAAATTTAAACAATAAAATTCATGAGGAGTTTACAATGAAACATCACTAAATACTCAGAATATAGAAATAAAAATGTTATAGTTAAATAATCACACTTTTAATAACTGTTTATAGTTTTTTTTTTTAAAGAGTTTTCTTAGATAAGTTATAATATATGTTAGTGTTTGATTTTCCAACCAATTAATTGATTTTTTCTTTTTTCTTATTTTATCCTAAATCAAATTAGATTTGTTAGATTTGATTTTATTTGAAAAGATTTGATTTATCTCTTTTAGAGATTTAATCTTTTATCTCACATGTTTGAATTTGTAGATCCTATCCTTTTATTAACAACTCTCCCTAGTTATAGGGAAGTTGTTATTTCTTTCTTTTATATAAGATGAAACGTGATACTTGAGAAATCAAACACGTGAAGATTGAAAGAGTCAAAAGGAGATCAACGTGCCTTGTAGAAGAAAAGAAAGAGAGTTGATCAAGTCAACTTTTGAAGAGTTCAAGAACATAGAAGTGGAGGATGAACAAGTCCAAGAAGAACAAGTCCACTCCATCATGTACGTGAGTTCGTGGAGCACTTCAAGATCATGGGAAGTGGAGTCTACACGGTGTACTATGAGCTCTATAAATAGGAGAAGTCTGCAGAAGATCGATACACACAGAATCGAAAGTTCAAGCAGTCAAAAATCGAGCAGTACAACCGATGTCAAGCTTTGTGTTGGTCACACTGAGATAACACCTCTTTTCTTGTATAGTCAATAGAGTTTGCATACTCTTAAACGTTTAGTATAGGTGCTTAGAGTGATCAAATGAGAGTATTTATATACGTCCCTAGGTTACTTAGGACATAGACAGATTCAAAGGACGTATTGAGTCTTTGTACGAAGAATCTCTTCTAGAGGTTTTTCTATCTCCTTGTATATAATATGTCAAATCAATAAAGGATTTTCGCCCTGAAGGACATTCCACGAGTATTTGTATACTCGTGGATATATCGTTTGTGTCTTGTATATTTTATTTTCGATTTATTTTCCGCTGTGTGTTACGCGGGTGTTGTCAACACCATTAACAACACCGTGTACTCTGATTGTTTTATTGCTTGTTTTCAGAACTATTCCACCACTTTCAATATATTTTGAAAGATAATTGTTCTCGCAAATTGACAATATGTTGTCACAGAGCAATGAAAAGACTTATTTGTGATAACAATATGTTGCAAAAAATTATTTACCAGAAGGTTTTGTAATAATTAATAATTTAGTGGCAATGTGTTGTTGCAAATATGTTTTAAAAACAATTATCAATGCTCTTGCCACAACATTTTGTTGTTTGTAAATACTTATTTTTCTTATTGTAATGGATGTTGAACCTTCAAGTTCAATGGTTGTCGTAAAGTTGATGAAATAATATATCCTTATTTTAATCTCCATGTGAGGTTGTTTTAGAAGTCCATAATAGAAGAAATTGTGTTTCTTACTAAATGTACCTACTATGTGTACGTAAGTAATAGAGCTATATGTTAATTGATTTATGAGAAGCTCTCCTATGCGTTAGGTGCGTAGATCTAAGATCTATGCACCCAGGTTGGATCCAGACCTTTTTTTTTTTTTTTCTTTTTTTGGCACTTTATTTTTAATTTTGGTCATGAAATTAATGTTATGTTGGATAACGTTTATGTTCATATTTCACACCTTTAACTTCAAAAAAACAAAACCCTAACTTCGACAAATTTTGTGCATGTACTTTTACGTAGTATTAGACATATATACTTTTATGTTATGTTAAACATACTTTTATATTATATTAGACATACCTTATATATTATATAAATGTATGACCAACATAACTAAAAGTATGACTAATATAACTAAAGATATGTCTAACATTACTAAATAAAGGTATGTAGGTATAGTTGAAAATTCTAAGGGTATGAAATCAGGATACAAAGGTATGACTAACATAACATAAAGGGTTGTCTAACATAATGTAAGGGTATGACACCTAGATCAAATTTGGATGGATTTGCGTGCATCCATCTAGGCACATTGGGGCCCGTAGAATCGCGTCAAACGCACGTGGGAGAGCATTTTTTGGTAGCATGGGCAGGTCGACCTGGGTGCATGGATCCCAGTTCCATGCACCAGGTGCATAAATTTTCTCCTCTTTGATTTATTAGATCATTAATTGTATGATACTAAAACATCTAAAACCCCCTATATGTGAAATATCGTAAGATTTCTATGTGGAGTCGAGAGATGAAAAAAGGATTCAACAATTAGTAAATAACAAGTGTTGAATATTGATGTCATCAAATACACGTAGCACGTGATAATTATTTTGGAATAGGAGATATAACATCAAGCTAGTGTAATGGTAAATCTCTTAAATAATTTTCTCAACAAAAGATCAGTAAAATTTGCACCATATGATTAGTATCATGTGAAAATTTAAAAGATTGCAATATATTTTCTTTTCAATAATATAATCTTCAAATATAGTTTATGCAGTCATATAGCAAATTTGCAATCTAAGATTGGTGTAGAGATGGAACAAAGGTTCTGAGTTGTGGAAATGTACTGATAACAATAATGGATATCATAACCAAAACAAAACAACTAAGGCATGTTACCTTCTTCTTCTTCTCTTCCATTTTCTTTCTTTGCTGCGTGGCCAACATATATCACAAAATTAGTAACAAAAATTATATTAGTTTAAAACTATACGCATCACATAAAATACAAAATACCCCAAGTTGCTAAATTCAAAGATATACTTTTTCTTTTGTGAGTTGTATTTAATTAGTACACATTTTGGGGAGTATTGCTCATATAAACCAGGTGTATGGATGAGGGCACCGGTAGGCTCCTTTTGGCCCGGCCCGGATCACCCTCCAAATTAATTAACTTTTATGTTATATTAATATAACTTTTATGTGTGTATATATACATAATTTTTAAGTGATATTACTTAGACTTTTTTCAATATAAAAATTCATGTAGATTGTTCAACCTTTATATTATAATAATTTAACATTTATAAAATATTAGGATACATTCATGTCCAATGTCATAACATTTATGTACTTAAAGAATGACATAAATGTAAAATTATTATAACATAAAGGTTTAAAATGTATTATAAGTCTATAATACATTATAAAAGGTTAAACTAGCATAACATAATGCAAGCATAACATATACAAATGTTACACGAATATACGTAACATAAAGGTTAGACGCGTGTGACTAGTGTTTGAGCGTGGACTTGGGGCGCGTGTAAGCACCACCGGCTCCGATCGACCTCGTTGCATGGTTCCTGACCGTGTAACTGGTGGATATAAATAATTATGTTTTTTATGTTGATAATTAGAAAATAGGTACATTTTATTGTAAATTAATTTGGAATTTCAAAGTTTTTATTGTGATTCAATGCACCATTTACATAGATATATTTGTTTTTTTTAATCTTCACATACTTCATATATTGTTTCTTAATTATTTTAATGCAAATGATGTTGTGCACCAGGTGCACGGATCTGAATTGGTGCAACTGGGGTGACCCGACCCGGATCCGCGCACCTGGGTTCTCCTTCTTTTTTTTTTCGCTTCAGGTTGTTACCTTTATGTTGTAAGGATGTGACCTTTACGTTATAAAAGTGTGACCTTTATATATAAAAGTTATAACCTTTATGTTCAGTAACTTAGGAAAAAATGAAGATTTTTAGGTTTTTTCGCTTCAGTTTGAGACATTTATGTTGAATTGTTATGACCTTTATGCACAATTCTTGTGACCTTTATATACAAATATTATGACCTTTATGATCCATAACTTTGAAAAAAAATGGAAATTTTCAAAATTCAAAGCATTTTTAGGATGAATATAGATGCAACTAATATTACATAAAGGTAAATATGTAAAAATTTTGCTAAAATTCTTCATTTTTTTCTAAGTTAGAGTATATAAAGGTCATTATATTTATACATAAAGGTCACATTTATATAATATAAATGTCACATGCATATAACATAAAGATAGCAACCTAAAGCAAAAAAATAATATTTAAAAAACAAAAAAAGTGCGCGGATTCGGGTCGACTCGGACCCGACCCGAATTGTATGTACACCAATTGTACATGAGACTAACTCTTATTTTAAAAGTTTTGAAGAACTATTGAGTTAGGAAAAATGATCATGGGTATAGAAGTACGAAGTTGATTGGATTTAGAGGGCAAACCAGCGATTAAAGGTGCTTTGTGCTTGACAATTAACGAAAGAAAGAAAAAAGACTCATGGAAAAATTTAAGAAATCTATACTCTATAATAATAGTAATGTAGTTGGAGATAATTAAATAAATACCTTTCCCCAAAAAGTGTCACATCAATAATTTTTTTTATTTTCCATTTTTTACTATTTAATCCATATTTTAAATATTGTATTTAATAATACAAAAATATTAGTTTTTTTTGTTTTTTTATTTTACATTTTTTCTTATTTTTTTGTTTTAAGTTTAAATATTGTATATAGATTTGATTTAATAATCTACATATTGTATTAGTTTATACTTCATTGATCTTAATTAAATTAATTTTTGTTGAATAATTTCTTAAATACAAACAACGATATTGTCCAAACAATAATTTCAACAATAAATAACAATTTATTTACGATAATTGATATCATATTTAATATAAGTTAATAAATAAATGAACACCATTAAAGATTTGTGCATATACGTATATGCATATAATAGAAATGGTATCAGAGCCATGTAAGAAGAAACTGTGATCTAACATATAACTTTCTGATTCAATGAATCTGTTTGGAACAAAACATACTGTTAAAAATAGTATGATAGAGGAATATGATGTTCCTCAAAATCTAGATCTGCTTAATAAGTGGACTATTCCAAGGGTTGAACCCAGAAATGTTTACCAGATAGGTACCTTTGAAAAAATTGGTTTAAAACAATTGGTTAAAACAACAGAATCTTCTGTACCTCTTGATAGGCAAAAAATGGTTCTTAATCTTCTTGATAAAAAAAATATTTTACCCTTTATGAAATCACATAGTTATATTCATATAGGATTAGTGCAAATTGCATTTAGGCCTTTAACTCTTAAAGGTTTACCTAAAAGCTTTATAGCAGCTTTGAGAGATGGAAGAAATATAACTTGGAATAAATCTTTAATGGGAATAATTCAATCCAGTCTGGCACATGGGCCAATATATTTTGATGTTTATCCTGATCTGTGTTTATCTCTTTCTGATCCTAACATTTTAAGTGCTTTAACTTTAAATGTTAAAACTAATGTGTATGATTATATACCAGGATCTGAATTAATATGTATATGTTATAGAATTTACTATAAACCTTTGTATACAATGAACCCAAGATGTAAACTTCTTGATAAGATGTTAAATGAAACAATATTAATTGAAACAAATTTCAATAGATCTAATGTTATTACTAGAAGATCTATAAAATGGGAAGAAATAGATTTTCCTAAAGAATGGATTATTGAACAAGGAGTTCAAAAAGAACCCTTAATAAGCAATGATTTAAAAAATATTTTCCAAAATGATGAAGGAAAAATTCATATTCAATTTTCTAATGAACAGAGAAAATTATTACCTTCTTCCTCAAGATCTATGATTAATACTATGAATAGAACTAGATCATCTAGGTCTTTTATATCTCCCTTAGATTATTGGGTTAATGAACCAACACAGACTTCTAGGGCTTCAACTTCTCAAATTAAAGAAGAAAAAGATCCTATAATAAGGATCACATAGATGAAGTCTTCATAGACAGAGATAATATTGTAAGAGACTTTGCTTACAAAGAAAATTCTGATAATATGTCAGATGCACCTTTTAGTCTTTAATGATGAATATTAAAATTGATTTTTCAAAAGGATCACTTGCTAGACAGAGTATCCAAAAAGAATTTAAAAGTCCAAATTGGATGCTTTTTAGAAAATGGTTTTTTGAGAATTTTTCAAAAAATCTAAAATATATTGAAAATAAGTTTTATGAAACTTGTGAAAAACATAATAAAATAATGTTTTTTGTTCCTTGGTTTATAAAAACCTATATTATAGAACATATTGATGTTCTAGAAAGAACATATAAATTAATAACACGATAGGAACAAAAATCTTCATATCCGCCAAGTACTCCTTTTTAGATGGAGAAAAACTATAAAATTATGAATTTTACAGCCTGTTCAAAAGTAATTGAAAATGAAACTTTACAAGTTACGATTAAACATATTAATATCTTAATGCAAAAACAAAATTATACAAATTTGTATTTAAACATAGTTGGAGAACAATTAGTATCTCTACATAGTAAAATAGAAATAATTGTTTCTGCTATTAAACAAATAAAACCTGATGTTCATATTGAACAAAAGAAAGAAACTGATATAATTAAAGTAGCAGCTTCTTCAATTCAACCTCCACCAGAAATAAAAGATTTTAAATTAAAATCTTCTAAAATAGAAGATCTTATTATAGATATAAATGAAAATTTTAAAAAATTTAATATCTCTACTTTAAAGGATGAATTATCTGATCAAGAGATTCATGAAAAAGAAATAATTAATAAAATGAAGTGGGCAAATAGGCCTACACAACAAAAATATTATTATAGTAGACCTACTCCTATGGACGATTTGCATGAAGGACAAGATTTCTTCACAGAAAAAAGTTATAATGGCAAATGTATTTATGAATGGAATCTAGATGGATGTGCTGATAAGCAAATTTATAATTTAGCTCATAGAATGCTTATGTATAGTACTGTTTGTACTTCAGCAAATAATACTGATAGTAATATTGCTAAAATGATAATATCAGGTTTTACCGGTCAATTAAAAGGCTGGTGGGATAATTATTTATCTGAAGCTCAGAAGAATAGTATTCTTAGCTCCGTGAAAATTGAAAATGATGTTCAAACTGAAAATGTTGTTTATATTTTAGTAATGACTATTATTGAACATTTCACTGGAAAATTCACTGATAATAGTGAAAATATAAGAACTCTTCTTAGTAATCTAAGATGTAGAACACTGACAGATTTTCGTTGGTATAAAGATACTTTCTTATCTAGAGTCTTTGAATTACATGATTGTAATGCTACTCATTGGAAAGCCAAATTTATTGATGGTCTTCCTAATCTTTTTGCTGAAAGAATTAAAAAGAATATTAGAAAAGATAATCTTAATATTCCTTATGAGGAATACACATATGGAAGTTTAATTAGCAGTTGTGTCCAAGAAGGATTGGCCCTTTGTAATGAATTAAAACTTAGTAAATAAATTAAGTTACAAAGTCAAACTGAAAGAAAACAATTAGGGTATTTTTGTGATCAGTTTGGAATGGATATTCCTAATAAAGGAAAAGAAAAAATTGAAAAAAATTATAGAAGAAAATCTTCTAGAGATAAAATAGAAAAACCTTATAAAAAAAGACGTCATTATAAAGAAAAAAGAAGACGTAAAGAAACCTTTCATAAAGGAAACTCTTCTTCTAAAAATAAAAGAGAAGTAATTTGTCATAAATGTGGTAAACCAGGTCATTATGCAAATGAATGCTAGACCAAAAAGAAAATAAATGAATTAAAAATTAGTGATGATATTAAACAAGCTTTGTTAACAATTATGATTAATTCTAATTCTGAAATTTCAAATAGTGAAAAAACTCCATTAGAAGAAAATTCAGATAATGAAAGTTTTGCTTCAACTTCTTCAGAAAAAGAAGAATGTAGGTGTGATAATTGTCAACAAGGAAATTCTTGTAAAAATCATGTCAGTAATACTGATGAAAAAGGAGATGAATTTTATAAACTTTTATCTCAATTTCAAGATGCTAACATAAATGTTATTGATAATAATCATTTTATTGATTTACTTAAAAAAATTAAAGACCCTGATTTAAGATCTAAATTAATAGATCAAATGGAAGATAAACCTTCAACAAGCTATAAAAATGAAGAAACTATCATACCAAATAGAACTTATTCTATGCAAGAAGTTAATAAACTTCTAAAACAAAAATATGGAAACCAAAATCCCATTACTATAAATGATTTAGTTAAAGAAATAGAAAATCTAAAAAATGAAGTAAAATTTTTGCATAATAATAATATTGCTTTGCATAATAGAATAGTTATCATTGAAAGTAATACAGAAAAATCAGATAATGATGAATCTTTTTTATCTTTAATAAACAAAGATAAAACTCCAGAAGGATTTATTAAAGTAATGAATATAATTACTTCACAAAAATGGTATGTTAAAATAACACTTTTAATTGATAGAACATATAAAAAAGATTTTGTGGCTATGATTGATAGCGGAGCTGATCTTAATGTTATACAAGAAGGATTAATACCTTCAAGATATTTTCATAAAACTTCTCATTCTCTTTCACATGCTGGAGGAGGATCTTTAGATATTAATTATAAGATTCCAAATACCTTGATATGCAAAGATGGAAATTGTATTTCTACTAGCTTTCTTTTAGCTAAAGATATTTCAAGTCAATTAATTCTTGGATTACCGTTTATATATGAGATATATCCTCTAATAAGAGTGGATGGAAAAGGTTTGACTGGAACTTTTAATAATAAACCTATATTTTTTGAATTTATAAATAAACCAGTCAAAAAAGTTCTTAATGAAATAAAAAGAACAAATGGATAGAAAATTATTTCACATAAATTCTTTAAAGGAAGAAATTAATTTCCTTACTATAAATGATAAATTAAAAAATTCAAAATTACAAGAAAAAATTAAACTTGTTCATATTAAGTTTTCTCTGGAAATTTGTAATGATCATCCAAATGCTTTTTGGGATAGAAAAAAGTATGTTATCTCTCTTCCTTATGAAGATTCTTTTAATGAAAAAGATATACCTACAAAGTCTAGACCTTGTCAAATGAATTCTGAATATCTAGAACTTTGTAAAAATGAGATTAAATCTATTCTTGAAAAAGGTTTAATAACACCTTCACAGTCGTCTTGGTCATGCACGGCTTTTTATGTTAATAAACATTCTGAACAAGAAAGGGGTGTTCCCAGACTTCTTATAAATTATAAACCTCTAAACAAGGTTTTAAAATGGATAAGGCATCCTATACCAAATAAAAAAGATCTTATTGATAGACTTTTTGGAGCCTTAATATTTTCAAATTTTGATTTAAAGTCAGGATATTGGCAAATTAAAATAAGTAAATCTGATAGATATAAAACTGCTTTTAATGTTCCTATTGGGCATTATGAATGGACTGCTTTACCTTTTGGTTTAAAAAATGCTCCATCTGAATTTCAGCAGATTATGAATGATATTTTTATTCCTTTTAGCAATTTTATAATTGTTTACATTGATGATATTCTTGTTTTCTCTAAAGATATTGAATCTCATTTCAAACATTTAGAGATTTTTAAAAAATTGATTATTCAAAATGGTCTTGTTATATCAAAACCAAAAATGAGTCTTTTTCAAACTAATATCAGATTTCTTGGTCATAATATTGATAATGGAAAAATTATTCCAATTCAAAGGAGTATGGAATTTGGAAATAAATTCCCAGATATTATTACAGATAAAACTCAATTACAAAGATTTCTAGGAAGCCTTAATTATATTGCTCCCTTTATTGAAAACATTTCAAAAATTACAGCTATTTTATATGATAGGCTTAAAAAAGATCCATCGCCATGGACAGATAAACATACCAATACGGTTAAAATAATTAAAGAAAAGGTTAGAAATATTCCTTGTCTTTCTTTAGCAAATCCAAAATGGGATAAAATAGTTGAGACAGATGCCTCAGATATTGGTTTTGGAGGGATTTTAAAACAAATTAATCCTTTAACTAAACAAGAGATTCATGTTAGATTTTATTCGGGAAAATGGAATCCAGCCCAGAAAAATTATGCTACTGTTGCAAAAGAAATTCTTTCTATTGTCAAAAGCATTATAAAATTTCAAGATGATTTATATAATCAAAAATTTATTGTTAAGACAGATTGTCAAGCAGCCAAAGGAATTTTTAAAAAAGATTTTAAACATGATATATCTAAACAAATGTTTGCTAGATGACAGACTTATTTAGCCCCTTTTGATTTTGAAATTATTTATAAGAAAGGAGAAGATAATCATCTTCCTAATTTCTTAACAAGAGAATTTCTTAAATGAATGCAGGTATGTCTTTTGGAGGCCCTGGAGGCCATGATGGATTCTCCTCTTATAGAGGAAGAGGAAACAGAGGAGGAAGATTTCCTTCTCGAGGAGGTAAATCACCTATAGTATCTCATGGTACAAAACATCTTTACAACCAGAATATTTCTGGGAGTTTACAAGGTAATATTCCTGAAAAAAATCATCCTTTATATAAGGATTTCCAGAAATTCCTGGAACAAAGAAAAGAGGAAGATATTCCTGAAAGTTCTAATTCACAAGCATCATATGCAAAAATTACAAATGAAGAAAGAAGTGAATCAATCATGTTTATCAAACATGAATATAAAGAAATTATTCTTCTTATAGAGGAAAAAGATATTCAATGGGTTGATAATCCTTGGAATGTTTTGGAAAAATATCTTCCAAATACTTTTTTATACAAATGGTTCATATAAACCAAGAGGATTTTATGAAAACCTCCTTCTTTCTTTAAAAAGTGTGGATATTGAACACACTAATCCTGGAAATAGCCAAAATGATTATGCTTACTCAAAGTTTATAATTAAACAGATTATATCTGTAGAAGAATGGGGAATTTCTCCATTAACTGAAAAAGAGGTTATGAATCCAATAACCAAAGCCAGATTTAAATTTAATTACTGGGATTATGTTGAAAGCTTTGATAAAGCTCTTTTCTTTGAAAATAAAAAAGAAAAAACACACTTGGCTTATTAAAATTTGTGGAAATTGTTTTCACAAAATCATACCAAATTGGTTTTTCTTATGGTGGGATAAATATGGTCCTTCGGTGGAAATTCTACCAGAAAAAATTAAAAATCTTATGGAGGAATGGACTCTTTCTGCACCAATTGTTCAGAAAGCCTCAATTACGGGGCAAACATTTTGTTGGTTCTTTATGGAATCAAGCATCCCTTGGATATGGAAGTGGAGTCCAGAATTTGGATATACTGACAGGGGAATCCCTTGTCTTTGGAGAACAGGTTATTCAAAATTTTGGGATAAATTATCCCGAATTGATCCAGAAACTGGAGAAATGGGAATTCAAGAAACAATAAATCATCTTGAAGAAATAATTAAGCTTAATAAGCTTAAAAAAGAAGAAGATGATAAAAAGAATATATCTCAAAGTCCTTTTCAAAGGATTTTAAAGAAATACTCTAGTTCTCTTTCAAAAGAGAAAATTATTGAATTATATATTGAAGAGATGAAGCAAGATTTGCTTAGTCAACCAGAATTTTATGGAGAAAAATCAGATTTTTCTATGGTATCTGATAGTAATAGTTCAATGAACCTCAAAGATGCTCAAGATCCAGATGATGATTTTCCCCATAAGGATATTAGTCTATCCTTTGATATTCTGAAGGATTCAATAATCCAAAATTGCAGGAAAGAATAGATGGAACAACATAGGAAAGAATGTTCCAGATGTTTTTGCTTTCAACAATGGAAAGTAAATAGGGAAGAAATGTGTTCCCAGGCAAAAATTGAACTTCAACAAGTATCTTCAGAATTCAGGAGTTCTCTTCTCTCCAGAACAGATACAAGCAGAAAAGCTAGGATTCTTATAAGAAGACAAAAGAAGATTTTGAAGAAAATCAAAATACATGACAAAAAATTCTATTTATGTATGGAGAAATATAAAATTACAGAAAGATGTTTCTCTAATGATTTCCAGATCAGATATTTTCTTGATCGACAAGAGGAAGATCATTTTTTCCTCATGCTTTTAGAATAATTTCAGGCAACAGACAAAAAGCAAGATAAAGCAGCTTGAAGACAGGAATTATTAAATTTTTGTCTTTTTTGACACTTGTCAAACTAAACAGTAATTAAACTGTTTACTTTTTATAAAAGTTTTGAAATCCGGGGTTTCATGTCCGGCTCTTTCATCTATAAATAGATTTTTCTTTCTTTAGTTTAGTATGCTTGAGTTTACTCGCCCCCTTCTTTCTCTCTCTCTATCCCTCTTGTAATCTTTACCCCTCAGCCATATGTGCTCTTCTTCTTCTACTTCTTATGCTGGTGTTTTTATATTAAAGGTTGTTTTATATTTTTGTTTTGTTTTTAATATTTTATATTCTTATGATCGCCTCCTACATGGAAGGCTAAGTTATATATGTTAGTTCATAGTTGATTCTTGTAAACATGGTTAAAATGTTATAAGAAAAGGAAAATCATGAATTAATGGAAAGGTTAGAAACTCAGTCAAGTTTGAGTTTTAGACTGAGATGTTTGTAAGTTCCTTATGTTCAGCCCGTTTTTATTGCCGCTAAAGCCAAAGTGGGCATTCAGGCATGTTTAGGGTTTGAAGTGGAAAATCAAACATCAAAATGTCTATATCTCAGTAAAATCCTTAGATTGGAAAATCAAACATCAAAATGTCTATATCTCAGTAAACGCCTTAATTCATGACCTCTCCTGGGTAAGAAATGGTACTTTACCCTTTATCGATATATTTTAATGATGATCATTGAAGATATTGTTAAGTATACAAGTATAAATATCTCATAATCGAATATAATTTTCGGCTCTTACTTTACACTTAAGATTTCGTATCTTTTTATATGAGAGTACATGTTTTGTATTTAGATAGCTCAGTTGATTATTTAAGTTATGTGCTTAATTTCTAATTATATTGTCGTCTTCATCATCCCTACTACTACATTTCGATTTTGTGTTGGGCCTGAATTGTAATGATCAAAGTCGTGTTATATCAATTAATTTACGTGATAGTTATAATGGAGTAATTATCTGTCATCCGATGTTAAACAATAATAAAAATGTTTTTTTAATTCAATTTATTTTAAAATAATAGGTTGAAAATAAATAATTGGCAATGCTTGCATCAAGTTCTTAGATAAAATTTCTAATTTTTATTGTGTATTGATTCTATATATACATACTCACACACATATATTTAATTTAAGTAATTGGACTTGAATTTTAATTCATAATTTGTTTTTAGTGTTTTTATTATATTTAATTTAAGTGATTGATGATATTAGTTGTTACATAGGTGATTAAAAAAATGTCTCAACTAGAAATGTTGTGTGTAAAGAATTTGTTGAAAACTTATAAAGTTTGCAAGTAAAATTTCCAATTTTGATTTAAAGATCATTATTGATACTATTATTTTTAGTATTAATCATGTATTAGTGAATTGAATGCATATAATATAGATTGATTGTTGTGAATTGAATTATTTTAAGCAAATTTAGATTTTTTTTACAACTTTATGTTATGTACAAATTTTTTTACAACATAACATAACATATATTATTTTAACCCTTATGCCTGCTAAGATACCTAAAGTTGTGCTAGAAGTTCCCCCTTACTTTATGATTCTCTTTCGTAGAATGTAGGGTTACTTTTACACTATTTCAGGTAACTTAGAGGTTTGTATAACATAGTTGTGTTACACATTTTATATACAAAGGTATCTCTAACATAACATAAAAGTATTCTTAATATAACCTAAATGTATCCTTAATATAACGTAAGGATATGTGACCTGGAGCGAATTCTAAGGGTATCAAATCAGGATTTCAAAGGAACCTGAAATCACAATTTCAAAGGTATCCTTAACATCATCTAAAGGTATCCTTAACATAACCTAAAGGTATGCTTAACATAACCAAAATGTATTCTTAACATAACTAAAGGTATCCTTAACATAACTTAAAAGTATGCATAACATAACCAAAATGTATTCTTAACATAACGTGGTATGTAACCTGAATCAGGATTTCAAATGTATCCTTAACATAACTAAAATGTATCCTTAACGAGGGAATTTGAGTGAATTTAAGCGCATCCACCCAGGCGAGTGGGAGCGCTTGAGGGCGTGTGGGACGCGCGTGGGAGCTCGTACACATGCGGGTCGGGTCAGGTGCATGGATCTAGGATCCATGTACCTGATGCACAAAAGTTTTTTGTGATCATTCAATCATTATCAAATACATATTTTCAGAGTAGATTATCATATCAATAAAACTATTTACAATAAAATATTACACCAACCCTCATTTTCAAGCATTGTTTTGACATATACAAGACAATCATATACCTTACTAAATTTTTAAACAAACATATATTTTCACTTTTTATTGTTACTATAAAATTCAAGATTTCAATAACAGAACTTTTTCCAAACCCACTAAAATCCCTTCCAAACATACTTAGGACTTATATCTACCCCAAATTTATATTAAATAGACACATCCCAATCCAAACACCCTTAATGAAGAATTAAGGGTTTTATGTGTACTTTCATAAGACATTTGAAGCTTTCTTCTTCCCCTTTCAATTCCTCTAGATCAATATCTTCAATAAGAAGACTTTGAAGCTTTGGAAATTCATTGGCTCCAATTTTCCATTTCGGACCTTGAAATGCATTATATCGTAATTTGAGCACTTGAAGATTTGGTAGCGAAGAAATCTTTGTTATTTCACTCCACGGATAGCCCAACCCATTCAAATACAACTTTTTCAGATTCAATGGGAAGGTTGGAATCGGAACCAGTGATGCAACAACCTCAAACTTGGGTACAGGATTTACGACGACACATTTAAGTGATTCTAGTTTACTAAGATTGGAAATATTACCAAAGAAATTAAAAGTCTCAATCACATTTGGCGTTAATTGTGTCACTATGATAACTGTGTCTATTTTGAAAAAGAAGGAGACATAGTATGTACATACCTACTCATCTCTGTAGATGATATGTTGATAGCTAGCAGGAAAGGAAGCAAGATACAAGAGATAAAGGATAAGCTTAAAGCTCAGTTGGACATGAAGGAACTTGGTGAAGCTAGGAGAATTTTGGGAATGGATATTCAAAGGGACAGAAGCCAAGGCAAGCTCATGTTACACCAAGCTGATTATGTCAAAAAGGTACTGAAAAGGTTTTATATGCATCAATCCAAGGCAACCTCTACTCCTTTGGGATAGCATATAAAGCTATCAGTTCAACAAGCACCTACTACTGCAGAAGATATTAAGTATATGGCAGGGGTTCCTTATGCAAGTACAGTAAGAAGTGTCATGTATGCCATGATATGTTCTAGGCCGGATTTGGCTTATAGCATGAGTTTGTTTAGCAGGTTTATGGCCAATCCAGGAAGGGCTCATTGGGAGGCTTTGAAATGGATGCTGAGATACTTAGTTGGCTCTGCAGAAAAGGGACTTTTATACACAAGACAAAGCAATGTAGAAACATCAAATCCTTTGGTAGGATATGTGGATGCAGATTTTGCAGGGAATGTTGATTAAAGGAAGTCATCAACTGGATATATTTTTACACTTTTTGGAACAGCTATAAGCTGAAAAAGTATGTTGCAGCCTATGGTGGCACTCTCAACAACCGAGGCAGAATTTATGGCAATGACTGAAGCCATCAAAGAAGCACTTTTGTTAAAGGGCATTATCCAGGAGTTTGGCTTGGATCAAAGTGAGATAGAAGTACATTGCGACAATCAGAGTGCTATACATCTTGTGAAACACCAAGTGTTCCATGAAAGATCGAAACACATAGACATTAAGATGCATTTTGTGAGGGATGAAGTGGAAAAGGGAGTGGTCAAGGTGATTAAGATAAGTACAGATCATAATCCGTCAGATATGCTCACTAAGGCCTTAGATTTTGGAAAGTTTTCACATTGCATGAAGTTAGTGAATGTGTGTGAATGGAATTCTATCACCTGATGATTAACAACGCTTTAACTGTTGTGTATGTAGTGTTGTCTTTTGTGTTTTTCTTGCAGGTTTTAGATGAGCTGTGATTTAAGGTGGAGAATTGTAGAATGATAACTCAAAGCTAAAGGTTTACAGAACCGGAAAGAAGAGAGTGAGAACCGGGTTTAATCTACCCGAACCGGGTTCGCGAAGATGCTGCAGCAGATTCATACATGTGTAGGTTAAATTAGGGTTTCTGGCGGGGAGGTTATTTTCATAAACGAAATTCGTTTCTTGTTCGGGGAGTTATCTGTAAATTAGCAGAGGGTTTTGTTTTATATATAGTCTAGTTTATATAGTTGTAATTTGACTTTGATTCACTGAGTACAGGTTGAGTTATAGGCTGAGAGAGAGAGAGAGTCAAGTTCATGCAAAACCCTAATTTGTGTGTTTTTCATTTGTAATCGTTTTTCTCAGTGTTTAGTGGATTGATTCTTGTGCAGACTTGCACCATGGATGTAGGCTAGAGAATTCGGCCAAACCACGTTAATTCTTGGTGTTGATTTCTTATTTTGTGGCTTGTGTGATCGAGTTTCTATAAGCATTCGAATTGTGTGTGCAAGTTTTTCAGCTGGGAAGAATAATTCTTGATCGAATCAGCTTTAATTCATAACAATATATGATATCATCTTTATTGAAACATGTAAAAAATAGTAAATGATGTTTCATTATTTATTTTGGAAAGACAAATGTTTTAATTGGGAATTCATGTCGACGGGTAGTTAAAGTAGAAAAAATAGAGAGGATTAGTAAAATTCTAATGATATGATTTTGGACTTCAAAATTCCAAAATGTTTGTTTTCAGATTTAAATTTGGATCACAAAATCCACATAATCATTACTACTTATATTTAATCATTCAAGAGTAAGTCTCCTGTGCATCAGGTGCATGGATCTTAGATTCATGCAACAGGGTCGGATTCGGGTTACTCGACCCGCTTCTATTTTTTTTTTCGCGCTACCTTTTTAAAATTTTGGTCATGACTTTTACTTATGTTAAGGATACTTTTATGTAATGTTTAAGGATACCTTTAGGTTATGTTAAGGATACATTTATGCCCAGATTTCATACATTTACGTTACGTTAGACATACATTTTGGTTATGTTAAGGATATATTTAGGTAATATTTATGGATACCTTTACGTTATGTTAAAGATACCTTTATGCCCAGATTTCATACATTTACGTTACGTCAGACATACCTTTAGGTTATGTTAAGGATACATTTATGTTATGTTAGAGATAACTTATCCATAACATAGTTGTGTTACACATAACAAAGTTTTTGTGATCATTCAATCATTATCAAATACATATTTTCAGAGTAGATTATCACATCAATAAAACTATTTACAATAAAATATTACATCAACCCTCATTTTCAAGCATTGTTTTGACATATACAAGACAATCATATACCTTACTAAATTTTTAAACAAACATATATTTTCACTTTTTATTGTTACTATAAAATTCAAGATTTCAATAACAGAACTTTTTCCAAACCCACTAAAATCCCTTCCAAACATACTTAGGACTTATATCTACCCCAAATTTATATTAAATAGACACATCCCAATCCAAACACCCTTAATGAAGAATTAATTTTATAATTAATCCCAAAAAGAAAAAAAGTTAAATTAGTTTGATTGTTACGTTTTCCATTACACATCTATTGCATATTTACTCTCAAACGTGATGAGGTGAACTTTGTTGTAAAATATTGGATCTCATGTGTATCACATTCTGTGTCTGGATCAATAACAAAACATTATATAATAACAATGAAAAGAGAGGAAGACAAGAATAAGAAGATAGAATTTTTTATTCATCATCATCTTCATTCATTTGAATACATATATATATATACACACACACAAGAGTATATGGACTTCAAAGGTCATTAGAAATGAAGAGTCTTAAGAGTAATGACAACATTAAATATATAAATTTATAACACTCCCCCTTGGACATTGCAGCTTAATGTACATGTCTCGTTAAAAACTCGCTTGAAAAACCTAGCTAGTGGGAAAAACTAGATGAGAAAAGAGTACATGACATACAAGTTCTGAATGTGTTGCACTAGTTGCCTCGTTAAAAACCTTTAACTAAGAAACCCTTGTAGGAAAAAAACTTAATCAAGGAAATAAGAATACACGTTGGTCTTCAGAACCTAACCTTCAGGGTTAAACGAGTAAAACTAATGGTGTTCAAGACCCAACATTTAGGTTTGTTTTGAAATTATTGTTTCCCCTAAAGACAACAGTCTTCCAAGCCTACATATTCCAATACCATGAACATAATTCTCAAAAGTAGACGTAGATAGAGATTTATTAAACAAATCTGCAGGATTGTCACTGGATCGTACATTTTGCAAAATAATTTCATTACTCTTTTAGAGTTCATGAGTTTTGTTGAATTTCCATTTACATACCCGCTACACATTTATGCAACACAAGTTGCAATATCCTCATAAATGATTGAGAAATAAAATATTTACTAATACCACATGATTCACAAAGGGAAAAATCAGTCATACACATTTTTCATTAAATTTAATAAGAAATAATATTTTCAGAGTGATTTCAGGATGCGATAACTATAAATTGTTTAATAGATTTTCATGAAATGCAATACCTCAGTTAATTGATTTTGTTGGAGGATCACTAAACCTTTACAAGTAGACTATATCAAGTCTAGTGCAATTTTCAAGGTAAAGTAATGCACCAATTGCACTTAGGTAAGGAACTTCTGGTCCTAATATATCTTCAATATCTTCTTTAGGTTTAAACGGGCCTTTATCCACTTCAAAGAATTTGACAACCTTTGGTTTACTAAGTGGATGAGAAATAGCCATATAATATCATTCTAAATTCTTACTGGTGTATGAAAATTCCCTTCAGGGAAATGCTCGATCTGCAGGTCGAGACATTATTTGGTCTTAATGTTTCATTTCAAATTCAACTTTTAAGTTTAAACTGACTTCCTCAATTTCCTTATGTGTTCCAATAATAATTTATATCATCAACATATACAGAAATGATATAAAAATAACTTAATGACTTTTCTATACGCACACAAGGAAATGTATAATTGTCTGTATATCCCTTCTTCAGGAGGATTTCACTCGGTCGATTATACCACATGTTCCTGACTGTTCTTATTCATACAATGACCTTTGTATTTTAATGCTATACATATTACGATTTTCATCTTTCCTCATATGGGGAATTTGAAATTCATCAGAGATTTTCATATAAATATTAGCATCTAATGATCTATATAAATAATAAGTAGCGAAACGGTATTCCATCCATTACAGGAGAATATATATGTTTGATCGAAATCAATATCGGGTCTCTGCAAGAGCCCTTGAGCTACTAATCTCGCTTATCTCATCACCTTATTATTCTCATTTCTTATTTGCACAAATATTCATTTATATCCTATAGGGATAACATCATTAGGGGTACGTAAGATAGCACAAAAAACTTTTCTTCTATTAAGTGAGTCTCGCTCAGTCTCAATTGCATATTTCCATCTTATCTAATTTAAGTGCTTCAGACACTCATTTATTAACTAGGGTTCTGAATTCAAATTATTATTTAATATGGAAAGACCAATTGTAGAGGCACATATATTATCGACGATAATGATATTTCTATTATAAGATTCTCATGTATTAACTAAATTAGTTGCAATTTTGATATTACGTCAACCAGATTCTCGTCATTTCCCAAAATATGTTGATCTGGTCATTCTGCAATCCTAGTATTTTTCTTAGTCTGAGCACGTACATTTTTACTAGGATTTTTCGTCTTCAGGACGAATCTCTTTAAAGATCTTTGGAATGATTTGAATATGTTTTTTAGATTTTGCTTTCCGCGGATTTATATCTTTTGAATTCATACGTTCTTTACACTTTAGGCGCAATGTAGTATCTGATTATGTATCTTATTTTTAGGAACTTCTACTCTTGGTGGTGCATTTATAACGGGTGTATGTGATTTTATCAGTCCTTTATGAAAAGAAATTGTATGTGGCAGATTACTTGCTAAATATCACTTTAATTATTTTCCAAACTTTTAATTCAGTTTGACTAGTGCGTGGATCTAAATATTGAAATTTTCCACATTCCATAAAATTTCTCGGCATTCTTTTAATTTTTGAGCTTTATCGCCCCTAATGCCGGGAAATTATGTTCATCAAATGTGAAGTAAGTGAAACGAGCTATAAATGGGCTCTAGATATTTCAAAATGGATGGAGATTCAAATTCAATATAAATACCTAGTTTCTTTTAAGGGCACATAGGGGTACGCTTAGGTGGTGATATTGTAATGTACATTACACATCCAAAAATTCATAGATGGAAATGTTCGGTTCTTTCCCATGCACTAATTGTAAAGGGGAATAGTCATGATATGCAGTTGGGTGTATTTGGATTAGAGAAGCAGCGTGCAAAATTGCATGACCCCAACATGAAATGGGTAAGTTGGATTTTTGTATTAAAGGTCTAGCTATTAATTTGATACGCTTGATTAATGATTCAATAAGATCATTTTATGGAACTGAATGTTCCACTTTAATTCCTAATGATATACAATAGTCATCAAATTCTTTCGATGTGAATTGACCGGCATTATCCATTCTAATGGAATTAATTGGATAATCAAGGAATTTAGCTCGAAATTCAATAATTTTCGCAATGAATTGTGAAAGTATTGTTTCAGGTGGATAACAGATACACATGAGTCCACCTAGTGGAGGCATCAATTAAGACCATAAAATATCGAAATGGTCCTTGATGCTTGATGAATTGATCCACAAATATCTACATGAATTCGTTCAAGGAAAATATGAGACGGTCGTACTAAATCTAACTTTAGTACGAGATGGTCATACTATAAGTTTTCCATTCTTACAAACTTCACAAATGAATTCATTTCAGAAGGAATTCTACTATCTGACATACTATATCCAGTAGAGTTAGACAAAATTCGATGGATCATATTTTGTCCTAGATGACCCAACCGTTCATGCCATAATTTAAATGAATTTGGATCATGAAATTTCATAGTCATTGAGATTTGGAGATTAGAAGACGAATGTATGTATAATACAACCTCGAGGAGAGAGAAGGAAACTTTTCGACAACTTGTCCCGACTCCCTATGGAATGACTCATTAAGAGATGTTATGCATTACTCGCATTGTTAGTTTCATAAAGAAAACCGTTTAAATCATAGATATGACAACATATCATGAATAATTAAGTTGGTGTAAAAATGGTGAACTGGTGAAGCTCATACGGAGCTTAATATCAACTAACTATAATTGTAGCAATTCTTTCTTTATTTTAAGTTAAAGTTTGATAAGAACGTCTTATCTTTAAAGATAGTGTAAATAGTAGCACTACATATCTACCAATCATAAAGTATATTTTTTCTCCATATACTAGGAAATTAAATCAAAAATGCTTAAAGTAAGCATGCTAGTAAATTTTGAGGATATCAAATAGCATGCATAATATTTCGAAAATAAATCATATAAAATCAAACTTGAAACATCAAATTGTGTGATGTAACATTAATTGGTCTTTTTCTAATAAAATTATTTGTTATTCTCAAAGTATCCACGTTCAATTTTCAAGTAAATTATCTATTCAAGTTCATGTTTGCATCAAGGAAAATATATTTAGAGAAATATGTAGAGATTCAAAAAAAAAAAAAAAAGACAGCTAACTCCCAGAGAAGCCAAGTATATGATGATACAATTCTAACTACATATTTTTCGTTGCAGTATGACATGCATGGTTTACTGATCAGGAGAATATAAAAATCTCTAGAAACAAATAAATGCGTACTCACATGTTTGAATATATATGTATTCCATGGAAATGTGAAACAATATCCCAATCACTTAACCAACACAAATTAGCACTACAATTTCATAGTTCTGTCGGCCTTACACATTACAAATCTTTAGAGAGAATTCTTCTGTACCTAGTGATTTAATTTACTAAGCAGCCATGAGCAGAAGCAACAATTTGTCATAATTTGATCATATACCAATGTTTAATATAAGAATGTGATTGAATGGATCTAATAACTCTGTTTGAAGAGGTTCGACAGGAATTCAATATAGATATCTTGTTGAATGCAAATATATAAATTTGACATGTGAATAGATTCATGATGCAGAAAGAAAGTACATTAAATTTATGGTTTGAAGCAATCGACTTTAGCAACATAAGATAAGTTTTTGTTTCATAGATCACCTTTCTTTACATCAAGAAGTATCATTAACTGTGTGTTCTGTTCTTACTTTATATTGCTTGGTGATACGAGATATTTAAAGAGGGCACTCTTTGAGTGGGTGGAAACTCCTAGTTTTGATTGAGAAAAAAGAAGAATTACAAATTATGCTTGAAGATACATAGAGAATCTTGAAGATGAAAATATATAGGTGTTCAAGCCCAAAAGTTACTCTTTATTGCCATGCAAAGACCCTATATCCACGCCCTCCATTCTGACTCTTAATTAACAAAATTCCCTCTTTGCGCCATCACGTGACGTAATCATTGAGCCATTTCGGAGCCTTTCTTTCCCGGTTCGGAACTCTGCAGACCACCTCTTTAATTGGAATCGGATCAGTACGGATCATATCATTGTATTCCTCTTGAGATGCAACCTTGTCCTCAAGGTCAAGATTAGGATAAGCTCTCTTGATGTCTTCCATATTTTGGTGTTATATATATACTTTATAGGTGTTACGTTTCTTGTTGTTATACATATACTTTACAGGTATCACATGTATATAAGGGTATACATATGATACCTAAAGAGTACTATACACGTGATACCTAGGTGAATAACAACAGTGAATATCAGTTGTCCGTATAACAAACAACAACAGATATTACATGTTGCGGATATGTTGTCTATTACAGCCGCAACAGATGGTAAGACTAATAATTCGGAAAATTTACAACACTCCAGACAAAATAACAACAGTTAATATCAGTTGTCCTCATAGCAAACCACAACAGATTTTACGTGTTAAATCTGTTGTTGTTTCTATAAACAACAACATATAATCTCAGTTGTCTATTAGCGATTTTTTATAACACCGTCATAGACATCAGATATTTTTCCACTTAGACAATAGATTATCTCAGTTGTCTATTAGCGTATTTCTTGTAGTGCCTGTAGAGTATATATGTAATATTGTATGATGGTTAAGTTGGGGACACCGTGCCCCCGGGGTACACAAGTGTCACTCATTATCTATTACCTACATAAAAGTATGAATATTTCTTATAAAATATGGATTGCCTAATATATCCTTATTAAAGATTTTACTTAAGGTTATAATAGTAATTTACAATTATCTTATTTAAATAATTTTACATTAGAATTTAAACCAAAATCATATAGAATTCTATTATGAGTAGGACTTTATTATATTAGGACTCTAATTTACCATAGATTATTTTTGAATTTAATTTATATAGATTGTATATCCTTATAAAAAATTATTATTTAAAGTTAGTAGCAATATAATATTTTTGATTTAAAAAATTCATCATCCACGTGCGACGCACTTTCTGTCACTCGTATACAGGGACATAGCTACATAAGAGCCAAGGGGGTCACTGGGCCCCCTTCAAATCTCAATTTTTTTTAACCGTGATATAGTATTTTGTGTATATTAAATAAAAAAAATCACATTTTAACAGTAAAATAATATTATATATATATATATATATTAGATAAGAAAATATATATTCTCATTTACTGGTCATTATCTCATCTTCAATCTTATTTACCCATCGTTATCTCAACTGAAAATCTTTCACCCTGCAAACCTTCTATTTACATGGTTAGATTCCATTTACAATCTTATTCATCCTCAGTAATTCATATAACTAAAAAAATTCACCATTGATAACTTCGTTATTTGATGCATTTTGGGGCTTAATTTCATATCATTTTGTGTTGAAAAGCACGCAATAGTGAGATTTTATTTAGATTTCATTATCTTTTTAAGATTTCACGTTTTTGCTTGATTTGAAAGGAATTTGATAGGTTTTAGCACAAAATGAAAGTCCAATGGAATTTTACGCCAAGATGGAGTCGAGATAGGGGGTCGATAAAGCGCAGTTACGGAGGAAAAATCATATCTCGAGCTCTAGAAGTCCAAATTCAATGTTTATTGTCTTGTTAGAAATGTAAGAGGGAGTTCTACAACTTTCATGTTGGAAGATTTCGTCAATTCTGCCCTCAAGAGAGCAGAATAATACAAGAAGTTGAAAGTCGTGCAAGAATGTCCTGATTTTCGTCTTGACAGGGCTTGAGTAAATTGGATATAACTTGATGTACAAAACTGATATTGGGCTGAAATTAGTGGCATCAGATAGCTAACTTGAAGGGATAAAACTTTCATGAAGAAGTCAAATCCCAATTATGAGCGTAAGAGGGCCGAATCGAGGCTGAAAGCTGGAAGTCTGGGCCACCCGGGTCACTTGGCCGGGTCGGTGGTTTAGTTGCGGATTTTTGGGCCTATTTGGACTCCTATTTGGATACAACTTGCTCCAAGTCCGATTTTTACCTACTTAGATACAAATTAAGATTTGGGAAGATATGAGAAAATATAAAAGATCCATACACATCCAAAGAAGGGACATTCATCCACATCTTGAGAGCAAGGAAAAAAGCTGGAAATTGAAGATTCAAGAGTCAAGAGGAGCAACTAACAATCACAAATTCAATAAGCGTTTCTTTGATTTTATTTCTAGTTTTGAACATGTCGTTTTGTAATTCATTTTGCTTTACGAACATGATTTTTGGCTAGGGGTCTCGTGATCTTAGGACACGAGAGTAGTTCTATGGATTTCTTGTTGAATATCTAGTTTTAATCTTTCCTCTAATCCATGATATTTTATTCATGCTTCCTTGTGCTTATTCCATGTGTGAATCCTGATCAAATTTATGCATGCTCTAATTAATTGGATTGAGATCGAGAGATGATATCTGATTATAGATTTGGGAATGTATGACTCAATTAAATTGTCTGGATCGAGAGACTGGTAAATAATTGGGGTGAGAATACGATCTTAGGAGCTTTTAGGAGTTGGTTATTAACTGCGAGGTAGAGATACAGACATTAATAATCGGTCCACGGGTTAAGTTACTCGAGAGAGAGGTTAATCTACAATCGTGATTGCTCACATAAAATAATTGGATTTGAGGTTGATTTTTGCTAGATTAGTAAACTTGATTGAAGTAGAATGAAATCGTTGTCTTAGGATCCTTGTTTGAATCTTGATTATCTTGATATTTTCTTGTTTGATATCTTTATTCCATTTATTTGTTTCTAGATATAGGTTAATTAGATTAAATTCAATCAATTCGGTTACTTAGATAAAATTGGGTAAATTAATTAGGTAGTTAACTAAGTTCTAATTCACTAGTCTTTGTGGGATCGGCCTTGCTCGCCCTATCTATAGTTGACACCGTACACTTGCGGTATAGGCTAGAAATAGACCATCGATAAAGTTTTTGGCGCCGTTGCCGGGGACTAGAGTCTTAGGATAGTTAATATTTGATTTTTTACCTGATCTTAATCTAGGGTTTTATTTGCTTTAAAAAAAAATCAGTTTTACTTTTTCTTTTATTTTTGTCTCAGTTTGTGTCTAAAATACTCTTATTTGTTGCTTTTAGGTAGTGCATGAACACACTCTCCAAAAGGGCGACTCTGATTGAACCTGATCCGGAGATTGAATCAACCTGTAGACGCAACAAAACAAAGAAAAAGCTGTTATTCAATCAAATGGCTGACGATCAAATCAGAAATCAAATACCACCTGGGAATGGAGGATTTGGGAATAATCAACCGAACGCTCCTGCTCAAAGGCCGATTCGAGATTACTTTCAGCCTCAACAAAACAGAAGGGGAGTTGTGAGACCACCGATTGAAGCAAATAATTTTGAACTCAAACCAGCCCTAATAAGCATGGTGCAACAGAACCAATTTGGTGGAAGTCATCTAGATGATCCCAATGCGCATCTAGTGCAATTTTTGGAAGTATGTGACACAATCAAATTGAATGGGGTTTCTGATGATGCAATCAAACTTCGCTTATTCTCATTCTCATTACGAGATAAAGCGAAGTTGTGGTTCAATTCCATTCCACCGGGCTCGATTACTAGTTGGGATGAGTTGAGTAGGAGGTTTCTCTTCAAATATTTTCCACCGAGTAAGACATTGAAGATGAAGAGCGAGATCACACAATTTAAACAACTCGATGGGGAATCTTTGGGGGAATCATGGGAGAGATTTAGAGATATGTTGAGGAGATGTCCTCAACATGGATTTCCGGAGGATCAACAAGTCTGTTTTTTCTATAACGGATTGTTTGGATCCACAAGAGCAATGATAGATGCAGCAGCAGGAGGAGCGTTGCTAGCAAAGAGTCCTGAGGAGGCCATGTATATTTTGGAAGAGATGGTGACAAACAGTTATCAATGGCCGTCTGAAAGGACTACTTATAGAAAGGTGGCTGAAATTCAGAGTCAAGATCAAGTGTTAGCTGCTATAGCCGCACTCACGACTCAAGTATCTGCTCTAGCACATTCTCGTAATCAACTCATGGATAGTTCGGGAGTGCAGATTGGTGATTTTGCCCAACATGAAGACGTTGAGGAGTTGAATTACATCGGTGGGCAGAATTACAACAACTTCCGGAACAACAAGTGGCCATATCAGTATAAGCACGGTGGGAGAAATCACGAGAACTTCTCGTATGCAAATAATAATAATTGTTTGCAACCCCCTCCAGGGTTTTCCGTCACAAATGGAATGATCGATGAGCCAAAGAAGCAGCCACTTGAAGATTTAATGCAAGAATTCATCAAAGGCACAGATGCTCGTATAAAAGCTTTGGAAATGCAAATGGATGCTCGTCTCAAGTTGGTGGAGAGGCAAATCGGGCAAATAGCTGAAATTGTGGGTAACCAACATCAAAAGGGGCAATATCCAAGTAACACCGAGGTGAATCCAAAAGAGCATTGTCATGCAATCTATTTGAGAAGTGGAACACAATATGAAGGACCTTCCATGCCGGCTGAAAATGTGAAAGAAGAAGTGAAGGAGTCGAAAAAGAGGAAGATAGTTGACAATGAGATTGTCAACTTGACCGAGGAGTGCAGTGCCATAATCCAACGAAAACTTCCACAAAAGTTGAAAGATCCGGGAAGCTTCTCAATTCCATGTGACATCGAAGGGGTCCAATTCAAAAAGGTCTTGTGTGACCTTGGAGCATCAATTAATTTGATGTCATTGTCCAACTTCCAAAAGCTTAACTTGGGAACGTTGAAACCAACAACAATGACTCTTCAATTAGCCGATCGATCGTTGAGATTTCCAATGGGGGTTATTGAAGATGTGTTGGTTAAAGTTGATAAGTTCATCTTTCCTGTGGACTTTGTGGTCCTTGACATGGAGGAGGATTTTGACATGCCTCTAATTTTGGGGAGACCATTTTTGGCCACCGGACGAGCATTGATAGATGTGGAGAAAGGAGAGCTTAAATTAAGGGTTAATGAGGAACAAGTCACTTTTTCCATCTATAATGCCATGAAGCTTCATGAAGAAAATAAAGAAGAGTGTCATTCAATTGACATAATGGAGGAACGAGCCCAAGAGAGTTCAAAGAAAAAATCAACTCATGACCCATTGAAAAATTTCCTAAGTCCCTCTATCTTCTCTATTGATTTAATATATGACACTAAAGATGTTAAATCCTACAATGATGTTGCTTCTTTGAATTATTTGCAGGAAATGTCGAAGAAAAGGGTCAAATTCAGGCATAGCCATCACTCAAAGCAACAAGAGAAAGAATCGAGTTTTCAACTCGATGTACCGTGAGTTCTCTCTACAAAAATCGTCTAGCTAAAGACGTAAAATTAAGCGCTTGTTGGGAGGCAACCCAATTTTTATCGATTTTGTTTCATTACTAGTTAAGTAGTTTTTTTTCTTATTTTAGAATAGGTCAAAAAAAATAAAAAAAAAGGGACCCGGGTCGGGTCATATGACCCGGGTCAGGTCGAACCTTCGAACTGGGCGAGCCTGGGCGACGACACGCGACCCGGCCAGGCTCCAGGCGACCCGGTCCGGGTCGCACCTTCGAATTGGGCCATTTTGGGGCAAGACACGCGACCCGGGTCGGGTCCGGTGACCCTAGTCGTGTCGTGTGACCCGGGTCGGGTCCGGTGACCCTGGTCACGTCGTCCGTTCGAATTTTTTATTTTTTTTCCAGCCAACACCAAAACACGTGACTCGACCCGGATCGCGCAAAAGGTAAGTTTTTCACTTCTTTTCATCCATTTTCACCTTTAATTCTTCCCCAATACACCTCTACAATCATTCGTTTTAAGTGCTCAAGATTAGCTAATTTTCTTTTTCTCCTCCGGAACTTGTTCTGAGAACAAGTTTGGGGGGGAGGAAGGACGGCTTTTCTTGGGATGTTTTACCCTTTTCTTGTTTTTATTTTGCTTTTTTTTTTTGTTTTTATTTTTTCTTTTTTAGTTTTAGGTTAGTTTCATGAGAGGAAAGTTTTTTTCTTAGGATTAGTTCATTTGGTGAATTGTGAAATTGGTTGCTGATTTGATGAGTATGTGATGATATTCTTGAAAAAAAAAATCTTTTGTGCTGAATATGATTTTGTGGAGATGTTGCATGGAGGAAAGTATGTTGATGAAATTGAATTGATGCTTTAAATGGTGAATTTGACCTGTGAGATTTGAGTCTTTGACTGATACATTCAAAACAGTCATATTCATTTGTTGTGTGAATGTCAAGCATGTGTGTATCCCTCTAGAACTTGCTCTGGTATCTTCTTGAAACTGCATAAGTATGTTGAACTTGAAAATGATTTTAGGCCATTTTTGTTTGAGCCTCATCGACCAAATATACACTTATCCCATATTTATTTTCCCTAGTTAACCACGTTTGAGCCTATAAGCCTTTTTCTTGATTAAGCCTAATGAGTCATTCATTTTTTTTACTCTTTGTTCTTACCTTGCTTGGACTAGTAAGTGGGTGGAAAAGAGGTTACAAAGGTGATCAACCAAGAGGAAGAAAGATGGAAAAATAAAGTGGGAATGTGTATTTCAACATTGAAAAAAATTGTGATGTGAGCTTCAAAATAAAATACCAAGGAAAAAAACAAACCAATACTTGGTATGAAAAAAAAAAAAAAATTAACATGAGTTGTGCCAATATCTCTGGAACTCATTGAGTTGTGCCTTTTCTGGAACTCATTTGAGTTGTGCCTAATACGATATTCTGGAACTCATGTTTTGGGAGAGGTGAGTTGAAAAAAAAAAAAAAAAGAATTGGAGAGTGATCGAAGGTGGACTGGTTTTAATGGGTGACGATCCGTTTTTTTTTTCTAGTCCAAGTTTTTAGCCACTTAGCCAAAAATAATCCTTACCTTAACCAAAGAGCCTACATTACAACCAAAGAAAAAGTCCTAATTGATTCTTGATTCAAACACACGAAAAGTGGTAGAGAGATTAGACGATTTGCAAGCTTATGGTAGGGTGCGTGCATTGCTTTGACTTGAGTATAATTTCCCTAAACACTTGAGAGATGAGTGATACACTTACCTTGTGAGTATTCACTTATTATTTGAAGCATTGATTCAAGAGTAATTTACATGAATCTCCTATGTCTTCCAAAATTATATGATGCTTGCTTGTTCTTGATAATTTGCCTAAGCCTACGAGCAAAATGATATTCATTCCGCCCCATGCATAAGTTCTTTTCTTTTCATTGTTCGGGGACGAACAATAGTTTAAGTTTGGGGGGTTTGATAACTTCGTTATTTGATGCATTTTGGGGCTTAATTTCATATCATTTTGTGTTGAAAAGCATGCAATAGTGATATTTTATTTAGATTTCATTATCTTTTTAAGATTTCACGTTTTTGCTTGATTTGAAAGGAATTTGATAGGTTTTTGCACAAAATGAAAGTCCAATGGAATTTTATGCCAAGATGGAGTCGAGATAGGGGGTCGATAAAGCGCAGTTACGGAGGAAAAATCATATCTCGAGCTCTAGAAGTCCAAATTCAATGTTTATTGTCTTGTTAGAAAGCTAAGAGGGAGTTATACAACTTTCATGTTGGAAGATTTCGTCAATTCTGCCCTCAAGAGAGCAGAATAATACAAGAAGTTGAAAGTCGTGCAAGAATGTCCTGATTTTCATCTTGACAGGGCTTGAGTAAATTGGATATAACTTGGTGTACAAAACTGATATTGGGCTGAAATTAGTGGCATCGGATAGCTAACTTGAAGGGTTACAACTTTCATGAAGAAGTCGAAGCCCAATTATGAGCGTAAGAGGGCCGATTCGAGGCTGAAAGCTGGAAGTCTGGGCCACCCGGGTCACTTGGCCGGGTCGGTGGTTTAGTTGCGGATTTTTGGGTCTATTTGGACTCCTATTTGGATACAACTTGCTCCAAATCCGATTTTTACCTACTTAGATACAAATTAGGATTTGGGAAGATATGAGAAAATATAAAAGATCCATACACATCAAAGAAGGGACATTCATCCACATCTTGAGAGCAAGGAAAAAAGCTGGAAATTGAAGATTCAAGAGTCAAGAGGAGCAACTATCAATCACAAATTCAATAAGCGTTTCTTTGATTTTATTTCTAGTTTTGAACATGTCGTTTTGTAATTCATTTTGCTTTACGAACATGATTTTTGGCTAGGGGTCTCGTGATCTTAGGACACGAGAGTAGTTCTATGGATTTCTTGTTGAATATCTAGTTTTAATCTTTCCTCTAATCCATGATATTTTATTCATGCTTCCTTGTGCTTATTCCATATGTGAATCCTGATCAAATTTATGCATGCTCTAATTAATTGGATTGAGATCGAGAGATGATATCTGATTATAGATTTGGGAATGTATGACTCAATTAAATTGCCTGGATCGAGAGACTGGTAAATAATTGGGGTGAGAATACGATCTTAGGAGCTTTTAGGAGTTGGTTATTAACTGCGAGGTAGAGATACAGACATTAATAATCGGTCCACGGGTTAAGTTGCTCGAGAGAGAGGTTAATCTACAATCGTGATTGCTCACATAAAATAATTGGATTTGAGGTTGATTTTTGCTAGATTAGTAAACTTGATTGAAGTAGAATGAAATCGTTGTCTTAGGATCCTTGTTTGAATCTTGATTATCTTGATATTTTCTTGTTTGATATCTTTATTCCATTTATTTGTTTCTAGATATAGGTTAATTAGATTAAATTCAATCAATTCGGTTACTTAGATAAAATTGGGTAAATTAATTAGGTAGTTAACTAAGTTCTAATTCACTAGTCTTTGTGGGATCGACCTTGCTCGCCCTATCTATAGTTGACACCGTACACTTGCGGTATAGGCTAGAAATAGACCATCGATCAAGTTTTTGTCATTCAAAAAATATAGTTAAAATTTAATTCACCCTTCATTCAGAAAACATAAAATATTAAAATTTTTAAACACGGAAATATCTGAAATTTCAACCGAAAACCTTCCATTTACATTGTTAGATCTCATCTACAATTTTTTGCACTTATCTACATTGTTATTTCAATTTTTTTATTCAATGCATTTTTTAATCTACATTTCTAATGCCACTCAATTTAGTAATTTTGTTTGCAATTGCTTTAACTTAATATATATTTTTTAGTATCTTAACTTTACTACAATACATTTATCCTTGAAAATGATCATCTTTCTATAACATGCTTAAAACATATATATGTTTCCCCTTATACAAAAAAAAACTTAATAATGGGCCCCCTCGATAAAATTATTGGCTTCGTCACTGCTCGTATATATATACATACAAATAGAGAATTTTCACATCGACAAATGAAATAACTATCCAAACACGCAACAAAAATATCATCAAAATTCGTGTGCAACCGTCGCACCGTGCGACGGTTACACTTATAGTAGAAAAAGACATACTTATAATTGTAAAAGACATGATATTTGGAAATATATGTGAAAAACAGAGTTAAAAAACACATAGTTATAGCAACAAAACACATGTTTTTACCTATAAAAGACATACTTGAAACTCGTCACATGTGAGATGGTCTCAAAAGAGACCACCTCCGAAAATATAACAAAAACAAAATGACTTTTCCTTTTCCTTAATAATGAGAAGATTTACCGATTTTATTTAAAAAAGACTTTTTTTATTCATCCAAACTTTGAACGTTGTCGTAATATTTTCGCCACTTTCTTAAAAGTAATTTCATCATCACAAGTGAAAATAACATCAGTTTACACAAAAAACAATACATATAAACTGTTGTTCATATACCACTACTAGAAAACAATCAAATTCCAACAGAAATTCCAACGGAAATAATAACCGTTGGAATTTCCAACAGAATTTCCAACGGAATTTAACGCTGTTGGAAATTCCGTTGGAATTTTTATAATTTCCAATAGAATTTCCAACGGAATTTCCAACGGAATTCAACGCCGTTGGAAATTTTGTTGGAATAATGTTGGAATTTTTTTTGTGATTGTATATTCCAACAGAAAAGTACCGTTGGAATCATTTTTCCGTTGGAATTTCCGTCGGAATTTAAATTCCAACGCCCCTTTTTCCGACGGTCCACTTCCGTTGGAATGAAGAATTCCAACAGAATTTTACAAAATTCCAACGGTATTTCACAAAATTCCAACGGAATTGTTCCGTTGGAATTTAAGTGATTTCTAGTAGTGATATATAGGGGCATTAATTGATGTAGGGTGTCAAACAAAAAAAGCTGAAGGAATCATTTCAATTTCTCTGTTTCTATTACACAAAAAAGGGTGAGGAATTATTTCTCTGTTTGTTGATGGATATGAATTGATGTATGTTACACAAAAAAAGGGTGAAGGAAAAAGTTAAACAAATTTAAGGTAATTAATATTGATTTTGAGATATTGACTGTGTCTACATTTGTGTAAAGTGTCTTACCATGTTGTAGGTAAGACTTCCGAATTGTAAGTTTACATTTTTTCTTGTGATTTTGATTCTTGAATTACTTTAGTTTGTAGATTAATATATATCACCATGAATGTATTATTATGAATATCATGTTATCAAATATGATATATAGTGTTCTAATATTCATTTTTTAACACACATACATATATCATTAGTTATGCAATCTTTAAGCAAAACAATTATAAAATTAGCAAAATGGAAAGGTTTCAGATGTTCTTTTAATTAACAATTTATTTCTTACAAATTTGATATTCCTATTTATTGTGGAAAATTTTAATGTATAGCAGCAAGGATGAAAACATCTGTTTCGTTAGATATATCGGTACCTTAATTTTATGGAAATATCGATGTATATATCGGTTTCGGTGGAAATACCGGTGTATATATTTTTCCAATTATTAGATATGACAAGTCGGAGTCGATCCCACGAGGAGTGAAGATTTAATTATATCACTTATGTTCAATTCAAGAAACAGAAAAGATGGGGGTTTTAGATTGATTAGTAACTAACACTAAAATTAACTAAGAACCTAGAAAAGAAATTAAACAAGAAATCAAAGGATGAAAAGCATTCCAGTTAACAGTTCAGTTATTACCCAATATCAATTATGTCTTAATCAATGTTACACCCTCTCTCAGATTATCATAGAATTATCACCCTTAGTCTAATCTAACAACAAGCTCTGTTAAACCGAATCGTCTCTTAAGATTAGTTAAATTAGGATAAGATCACTAATTAACCCTATTCAATTGAACAACCTAGAATAAGCTCTCTAGATTTAATTCATCAAATGCATTAATCAATCACCAAGACGATATGATGAACTAGACTCCAAATACACAAGCTCGATTTGATAATCTAGGATTACAATCGAAAATTACATTAAATAATTTACTTTGACAAACACTATTAAACAAACAACATTTTTATTGAATAATTAGTAACTACACTATTAGAAAAGAAAATTAAATATTATAAATTAACAAAAACATATAAATTGAGCATAAAATTTTAAAATAATATTGTTCGTTCACAATCATTTTTATTTTTTTAAAGTTAAAATATTTGTTTAATATTAAAGTAAAAATATTTGTTTAATATTGTTATGTCAAAATAAATTATAAAATGTAATTATCAATTGTAAACGAATTTTTTAAAAGAAGAATAGGTAAATACACTATTAGAAAATGAAATAAAATACTATAAAATTGACAAAACATATAAATGAAGCTCTAAAACGAAATTTTTAAATATTGTTCGTTTGCAATCATATTTTTATTTTCCTCAAGTTAAAATGTTTGTTTAACATTGCAATGTCAAACTAAATTATTTAATGTAATTACCAATTGTAAACGCATTTTTTTATTGAATAATTAGTAAATACACTATGAATAAAGACTATGAAATATTATAAATTAACAAAATCATATAAATTCAGCACGATATTTTAAGATATCCATTCTTAAACCATTTATACTTTTCTAGACTAAAAGATGTCAAATTAATTTGGGACCCGAATTCGTAATTAGGGTTATTTCAGAAATACTGTTTCATATACTACAACATAATGACAAAGAGAGAGAAAGAGGTTGTAATAATGTTTTTCTTCCATATATATAAGAACCCTCTTCCCAAAATTCCTTTTTTCTTTCTGGCCCATTTAGATTTCTTCTTTCCCACTTCTCAAAAAATCAGACTTTTCAAGCTGATAATAGAATTCTTGAATCAAAATAGAGACAATGCAAATTAATCTAGAGAGAGAGAGAGTAAAAAACAATCAGCAATGTGAAAAAAATTAACTAAGTTAGGTCCTACAAAAGTTGGTCATCCTTGTTAGAAAAAAATTAGTTTGGATAAAAATAATAAGAAACTAGAGAAGAACACATCATGGTAGAGGGGTAGGGCGGGGACTGTACGGTCCGTTTGCATTCACGATCTTTCTCCTCGGACTGAAATCGGTGTGGGTTGTAGAAACGGAGGAAACAAAATCGGCTGTCGAGTTGCAGACCACGGCGACGATCACGCCTACGCGAGCCCAAATTCGGCCGAGCCGTCAAGACATCAAGATATTTTACACAGTAGCGAACATTGGTTTGGAGCCGGTACCTTCTTGTTCGAAACAACACATCTCTGTCTTTGAAAACCGGTCCATAGCTTGTGGATTTCTTCCACATATGTCGAGGAAATTCCGGTTCACCATCAACAAGCATCATCACAGAGCCACCGCTTCTATCGTACAGCATCCACAAAGGCTCTTCCCAATTGAGTGTGTCCCAAGGGATATTCGCTCGAGAGACATGCAGAATCGGGATGTTGTTAAACGTCCCGACGTGGCCCGTAACGAGGTGGTAAAGATAATTTTGACATACGTCCTCATCGCACATTGTTAAAAAAACGGCAGGAGGTAAACCTTCGCTAACAGCTAAAGCTCTTTCCATTTCCAAATTAAAATTGATGTTGGAATACATGGTGGCTTTGAGAGATAGAGCTTGAGAGAGAAGCTAATGTATTGTTAGTGTTACGTATATGTAAGGGATAGTGGACATAAATAACCTTTGCCCTATATATAATGTGAAAGCACAACGAATCCACTTTGAATCAGCAACCTTAATTTCGTCGACGCACTGATTGGCTGTCTTCTGCCACGTCGGAGCAAGATCCCATTTTATGATTGGCTACAGAATCTTTGCACTGGGATCTCGCCACGTGTCACCCATCCATCCACCACCCGGGGGTTAATACTCTAAAGTCCATCAACAATGCTACTATCCAATGGATAATACTCTTTTACCCCCCACCTCGATTCATTCAAAATCCCGATATTGCTCCCCTTTCTTTGCACACACCTCAATATTCATTCACAAATCATATTCATATTTGTATGTATAAAATTCTTGTGTTGAGTGTATCAGTGAAGTTATAGGAGCCATGTTTCTGATTTCACATTGCTGATTGTTTTTTACTCTCTCTCTCTCTAGATTAATTTGCATTGTCTCTATTTTGATTCAAGAATTCTATTATCAGCTTGAAAAGTCTGATTTTTTGAGAAGTGGGAAAGAAGAAATCTAAATGGGCCAGAAAGAAAAAAGGAATTTTGGGAAGAGGGTTCTTATATATATGGAAGAAAAACATTATTACAACCTCTTTCTCTCTCTTTGTCATTATGTTGTAGTATATGAAACAGTATTTCTGAAATAACCCTAATTACGAATTCGGGTCCCAAATTAATTTGACATCTTTTAGTCTAGAAAAGTATAAATGGTTTAAGAATGGATATCTTAAAATATCGTGCTGAATTTATATGATTTTGTTAATTTATAATATTTCATAGTCTTTATTCATAGTGTATTTACTAATTATTCAATAAAAAAATGCGTTTACAATTGGTAATTACATTAAATAATTTAGTTTGACATTGCAATGTTAAACAAACATTTTAACTTGAGGAAAATAAAAATATGATTGCAAACGAACAATATTTAAAAATTTCGTTTTAGAGCTTCATTTATATGTTTTGTCAATTTTATAGTATTTTATTTCATTTTCTAATAGTGTATTTACCTATTCTTCTTTTAAAAAATTCGTTTACAATTGATAATTACATTTTATAATTTATTTTGACATAACAATATTAAACAAATATTTTTACTTTAATATTAAACAAATATTTTAACTTTAAAAAAATAAAAATGATTGTGAACGAACAATATTATTTTAAAATTTTATGCTCAATTTATATGTTTTTGTTAATTTATAATATTTAATTTTCTTTTCTAATAGTGTAGTTACTAATTATTCAATAAAAATGTTGTTTGTTTAATAGTGTTTGTCAAAGTAAATTATTTAATGTAATTTTCGATTGTAATCCTAGATTATCAAATCGAGCTTGTGTATTTGGAGTCTAGTTCATCATATCGTCTTGGTGATTGATTAATGCATTTGATGAATTAAATCTAGAGAGCTTATTCTAGGTTGTTCAATTGAATAGGGTTAATTAGTGATCTTATCCTAATTTAACTAATCTTAAGAGACGATTCGGTTTAACAGAGCTTGTTGTTAGATTAGACTAAGGGTGATAATTCTACGATAATCTGAGAGAGGGTGTAACATTGATTAAGACATAATTGATATTGGGTAATAACTGAACTGTTAACTGGAATGCTTTTCATTCTTTGATTTCTTGTTTAATTTCTTTTCTAGGTTCTTAGTTAATTTTAGTGTTAGTTACTAATCAATCTAAAACCCCCATCTTTTCTGTTTCTTGAATTGAACATAAGTGACATAATTAAATCTTCACTCCTCGTGGGATCGACTCCGACTTGTCATATCTAATAATTGGAAAAATATATACACCGGTATTTCCACCGAAACCGATATATACATCGATATTTCCATAAAATTAAGGTACCGATATATCTAACGAAACAGATGTTTTCATCCTTGCTGCTATACATTAAAATTTTCCACAATAAATAGGAATATCAAATTTGTAAGAAATAAATTGTTAATTAAAAGAACATCTGAAACCTTTCCATTTTGCTAATTTTATAATTGTTTTGCTTAAAGATTGCATAACTAATGATATATGTATGTGTGTTAACAAATGAATATTAGAACACTATATATCATATTTGATAACATGATATTCATAATAATACATTCATGGTGATATATATTAATCTACAAACTAAAGTAATTCAAGAATCAAAATCACAAGAAAAAATGTAAACTTACAATTCGGAAGTCTTACCTACAACATGGTAAGACACTTTACAGTACAAATGTAGACACAGTCAATATCTCAAAATCAATATTAATTACCTTAAATTTATTTAACTTTTTCCTTCACCCTTTTTTTGTGTAACATACATCAATTCATATTCATCAACAAACAGAGAAATAATTCCTCACCCTTTTTTGTGTAATAGAAACAGAGAAATTGAAATGATTCCTTCAGCTTTTTTTGTTTGACACCCTACATCAATTAATGCCCCACATATTAAAAACACCTGTATAATAATACCACTTTTCTATGAAAATCCAAAACCAATTTGACAATGCTAATATAAACAAGACCAAAAAATATAAGAAAAGCTACACCTCAGTGGTGAGGCTTTGAGCAAAAAACTAATACAACAGTTAACATAATAATGATGATTATAATTACAATAATAATACAACAAGGTTTCATCAGACATGAAATGCTAATTAAACAAATTAGACTTAGATATGAAATATTCAAAGGAACACATCACCATATGATTAATGGCCCCACTTCTCCAGCGTCCTCCCTGCAAGAAAGGTAGCAATCATATTATATGTATGTATGAAAGTATGCTCTACATTTAATTGAAGCATAATATTTAATTACACACTAACCTTGTAATCCAAGTTGCCACTCATGAGTCCCATGATGAATTGAGCAAAAAATGCTTTGGTAATGTGGACGTTGGTTCCAAACTCCTTTGTATTAGCTCTCCAACCATAGGATTGCAGTCAACTATTTCAATATTTGAAATGAGCTCATCTCCACCTCTCAAATAGATCCTTTTCATTTTGTAACAATGTTTTATGTGTACTTTCTTAAGACATTTGAAGCTTTCTTCTTCCCCTTTCAATTCCTCAAGATCAATATCTTCAATAAGAAGACTTTGAAGCTTTGGAAATTCATCCGCTTCTATCTCCCATTTTGGACCTTGAAATGCATTACATCGTAATTTGAGCACTTGAAGATTTGGCAGTGAAGAAATCTTTGTCATTTCACTCCAAGGATAACCCAACCCATTCAAGTACAACTTTTTCAAATTCAATGGGAAGGTCGGAATCGGAACCAGTGATGCAGCAACCTCAAACTTGGGTACAGGATTTACGACGACACATTTAAGTGATTCTAGTTTACTAAGATTGGAAATATTACCAAATAAATTAAAAGTCTCAATCACATTTGGCGATAATTGAATTCGAATTCCTAGCTTCTTTAGATTGGGGATCTTGTTAATGACATCTACAGTGCAACTGTTTAAGGTCACATCTAATAGTGTAATGAGGTTCCGAAAAAGAGTACTTTTACCCAGATGAGGCATATCCCTTCCCATGACATGAAGATGCTTCAATTTCTTCAGATTCCATATTCTCATAGGCAAATAAGATATAGCTCCGACAGATTTGATGCTTAAATGTTGATGGACAATTAAGTATTGAAGTCTTTCTAGTTTGGATATGGAAGAGGGGAGATTTGTATTGCATGTGAGAGCAAGATATCTTAATTTAACCAATTTCAATACTTCCAGAGGGAACAAATAAAATCGGATTTTCAGAGCATCAAGTTTCGTGAGCAACTTTAAACCAAAGCATATTGGTACTTGATATTGATGGTACGGTCCTAGACATAGGAGAGTGTGGGTAGTAGATGCACAATTTTCCTCCATTGATTTACACACATCTTTGATGCCAAACAAAACGTTATTGTGGATGGTTAGCCTACTTTGGTTTCTTAAAAAATTCCTTGAAGCATCTCTATAACTATCAACAACATGAAAGAAGTTTATTTCCTTAGCTTCTTTATAGCAAAAGTGCCACCAAGAAGCATGAAGGCCACAAGTTTTTACCCTTTCAGTTGGATTGAATAGGGTACTTCTTTGATGGACCATGATAAGACTTTGCAAAGCAAGGTAGTGCAAGCATTCTACACCAGCCATTTCTAAAGTTTTTGAAAATCCTTTCTTAATGATTCTCTCAACAATCCACAAATCAATAAGGTAGGATTTCTGAATCTGAGAGTTTTGTGGGAAGACTCCAATATAGAGAAAACACAATTTCAAATCATCACTTAAATCCTCAAAGCTTGGATATAGTACCTTTGATATTTCGTCATAGGCATCCATGAAAAGTTGGTGTCTCTTTTGTGCTACCACCTCATTCCAGAAAGATTCCGTCTTCTCGGCCTTCGACAGAAGATCGGCAACGGTGATGATTGTTAGCGGAAGACCATCACACTTTTCTGCAATCTTTTTTCCAACTGTTTCAAGTTCAGAAGGACAATTGTCTTCACCAAAGACTTTTGCACGCAAGAGATGCCAACTTTCATCTTTATTTAGAAGGCGCAAGTGATGATAAGAAAATGGGTCATCATCAGATTCATGTTTGATCCTAGTCGTAAGCAAGACCCGACTTCCTTTTCCATTGTTTGGAAATAAGAATTTCAAGTAATCTTGGGCCAGCTGTACATCCCACACATCATCCAATATGATGAGGTACCGTTTATCCTCCAGACTCTCTTTCAAGCACTCAACCATTTCCTGGAATCCTTCGGTGGGCGTTTCATGGGCATGAAGATCCACTTGAGCCAAAATGGTTCGAATGATTTCTTCTGGTCGATAGTTTCTGCCTACAGTCACCCAAGCACAACAGTCGAACCATTCCAAGATATCAAGATCTTTATAAATTTTCTTAGCAAGAGCCGTCTTGCCAATGCCCGCCATCCCAACAAGGGAGAAAAAGTAAAAGGGCAATACTTCCCAAATGCCTATAAGGTTTAGTTTGAGTTTACTGAACTCATCGGATAATCCAACCATCTCAGGCCTTGATAAAATAGGAAACCCCTCCTCGTCATCTACCAGCTTCTTCAATCTCTCCAAGAATGAATGAGTGTGTTGTTTGAGTTCCTTCTCCATCCCAAATCTATGCTCATGAAGTACAGCCTTAAATTCTTCAATCAGCTCTGGGATCTGTTCAAGTGAAGCTTTCATCTTCATCCTCCTCCTCACATCCATTCCTTCTATTGACTCTTCTATCCAACTCAACTCTTTGATTAATTTTTCTATAATTTCCCGTATGAGAGGACCAATCATCATGCCAAAATAAGTTTTCAGAGTCTCCATCTCTTTCTTCAAAACAGCCACAGCAGCATAAGCAGCCATCTCAACTCTCTAAATTCAATTTTTCTCCTCACAAATTATAAATTGATGTGTTTGCTAATGAAACTATGAAAAAATAACGAGTTTCAAGAAATGCAATATTAGTTAATTAAGAGGTAGTAGGTAGCTGTCCCCAACAATGGACTAAATCATAATTATTGGTCAACTTTTGATTAAATCATAGTTAATTAACTACTCTTGCCTGGCATGCATATAATATTATATGTTATAATGTTCTATTGATGAGAAAAATATTTGAATAAACACATTTTCAAAACATGAAAAATTGGTTATAAAAACCATCGTCCTAATCTGACTCTTAAAAGCAGCCACAGCAGCATAAGCAGCCATCTCAATTATCTCTCTAATTTAATTTTGTGGAAATACCTCCGTTTACCCATTTTTTTATGTCAAGGAATTTATTCACTCATTTTTTAAAAAATGTACTTTATTACCCATTTTTTGGTCGAAATATCAATAATATGTACTTTTTTACCCATTTTTTGGACGAAATATCAATAATGCCCTCAACTTAAGTTTATATTTACATAAAGTGGAAATACCTCTGATATCATATCAGCATATTGTGAACACGATATCAGCATATCAGCATATCATGAACACGATATCAGCATATCGTGAACACAATATCAGCATATTGTGAACACGATATCAGCATATCAGCATATCATGAACACAATATCAGCATATCGTGAACACAATATTATATTTTGTGTTCACCTTATCTGAAAGGTAGACGCGGGTAGAGTTTCTGGACACGAGTCGAGTTTCCTGGACGCGAGTATTGTTTCTGAACACGAGTAGAGTCTCTTAGATTCTTTTCTTATGTAAATATAACTAAAATTAAGGGTATAATGGAGATTTCACTTTAAAAATTGGGTAAAAAAGTTATTTTTTTAAAAAATGGGTAAAAAAATTCCTTGGCTTATGAAAATGGGTATTTTGGAAATCCTCCCAATTTAATTCACTACTCTTCTACCCATGCATTGATTGACAGATAATTTTTAATGTTACCAATTAATCTTATAGTAAGTCCCATGTGATACTATCACACAAATCATTTTATGTGAGACAGGTCAATCCACAATCCACACATATAAATTTATGGAGATGAATTTGATTAGCAGGTAAAAAGGATCAGTCTCAAAAACTATGATCTACGATGCTATATCAGACAAGTTTTTGTGAATATTATAATATTTAGTCTCAGAAACTATGATTTATGATGCTGTCTCAGATAAGTTTTTACGAATTTTATAATATTTTGATGAGACGAAAATGTAATTAATAAACAAAATTTTAATAGTTCCTATAAAAATAATCAATTTATCTAAAGATGAAATTATTACTTAAAGATCCACATAGTGGTTACTCCATTCTTAAGCTTCATTGGCATGCATGTTTTTAATTTTTTTTTCCTTTTCCATACAAATGAAGACATGAAGTTCATCAATCATATTTTGACGTTATCATTTCAAAAATATTCTTAAATCTGAAGCTGCAAAAAAAAAAAAAAAATTCTTATGTCTTTAATTTATATTATTTTCCTTTTTACATTTTGAATTGGTAAATGAAATGGTTAATGTGTTTCAAGAGATGCAATATTAAATAATGAATTGCTGACAAGGTTAAGAGGTACCAGTGGCCAACTATGGAATATTAAACAGCTAATTACTATTATTTTATTCCTCTTGAGAATCGGTCTTCACCAGCCAAACACTCTTCTACCAAGCATTGACATATAATATTTAATGTTATCAATTTATTTTATAATGTTTTGGTGGGACAAGAATATTAAATAACCACATTTGATAATAATTATTATAGTTTTTTTGTTTTTCTTTTTTAAATTTCAAACATAGGTTATAAAAATAATCAATTGGTAACTTGATATATAAAATTATCACTTCACGATCCACATAGTTACTCCATTCTTTAAGCTTGTAATTATTATGTATAACTTTTTTGTTTCTTTTTCATGTAAGTGAAGTTCATCGATCATACTTTGTTATTATTTTAAAAGTATTTTTACGTAAATAAAATCTCAAGCTATGAACAAATTAAATCTTACTTCTTCCATCCCACAAAAGTAGGTTTGCATAGAATTTAATTTGATCCGTCCCCAAAGGTATATAGACTACCAAGAAAATGATAAAATGCCCACAGTGCACTACTATTAATATGACCACCGTTGACGTGTAATGATCACATCCCCTGATTATGTGGAAAATATAATCAATGTTAGTGTTGGATTTTCCAACATTAATTAATTTTTCTTTTTCATATTTATCCTAAAATCAAATTAGATTTTAATTAGATTTTATTAGATATAATTTATTTGAAAAGATTTGAAAAAGATTTGATATTTTCTCACTTAGATTTGACTCATTAAATCTCACGTGTTTGAATCTCTTTTTAACTAACAAACACTCCTAAGTTTTAGGAAGTTGTTATTTGCTCATCTTTTTGATAGGATTCAAGAGATATAAATACAAGTGAGATTGAAGAAGTCAATACGTGAAATTGAGAGTGAGAACGTGATGTTTAGAACGTGGGGTTGAGAGAAGAGAACAAGATCCATAGTTGAACAAGTCAACATGAAGATCAAGAAGTAAGGATGAAGAAGTCAAGAACAAGTCCACTCCACTTTCCCATCCATCATGCACGTGAGTTATGGAGTTATGGAGATCATGGAGCACTCCAAGATCATGGGAAGTGGACTCTACACAGTATACTTCAAGGTCTATAAATAGGTGAAGCTGCTGAAGATCAAGGATGTACAGAATCGAGAGCTTAAACAGTCTAGTATAAGGCATTACACTGGTGTCAAGAGTTGTGTTGTTCACACCGATAGGCAACATCGTTTTCTTGTGTGTCATAGAGTTTGCATACTTTTGACTTTTAGTATAGGTGTTCTTCGGAGTGTTCAACTGAGATAGTTTGTATACGTCCCTAGGTTTCATATTCTTCTTATAGGACGTATTGAGTCTATTGTTCGAAAGAATCTCTTTTAGAGATCTTTCTTTCTCCTTTGTACACATACACAAAATCAATAAAGGAGTTTTCGCCCTGAAGGCATTCCACGAGTATGTGTATACTCGTGGATAAATCGTTTGTGTTCTGCAACTTTATTTTCGATCTATTTTTCCGCTGTGTTTTACGCTGGTGTTGTCGACACCGCTGACAACACCGTGTACTTTGATTGGGACAATTTTTGTTTTTGTTTTTGCAGATCCACGTAGGACTTTCACGTGGTATCAAAGCCATCACTTGACATACTAAGTGGTGGATCTAGCCATGCAGGACGCGGACTATTGCAATCCTAACTTTGGACGCCTTCCAATTTTGGATGGCTCCAACTATGCCTATTGGAAGATTCGTGTACGATCGAAGATCAAGTCCATTGATGCACGTGCTTGGACTGCCGTTTTGGAGGGTTACAATGCTCCTATGAAGGAAGTCCATGGTGAAATGGTTCTCAAACCTCAAACCGAATGGACAATCAATGAGATCCACAGTGCCAACTTCAATGAAAAGGCCATCAATGTCATGTTCGAAACGGTGGACTACAAGGTGTTTCGGTTGATCCAAAACGCTGCCCATGCCAAGGATGCTTGGGATACTCTCCAAAAGCATTTTGAAGGTGCAAAGTGTGTTCGTGAGGCTCGGTTGCGGCTTATTATGTCCAAGTTCGAGAATATGCGTATGGAGGAGAATGAAGACATTGGAACCTACTTTGAGAGGCTCCGGGACATCTCGAATCAAGCCCAAATGCTTGAAGAACCAATTGGACGCAAGCAACTCGTGTCTAAGGCCATTCGAACGCTGCCACCAAGGTTCAACATCAAGGTATCCGCCATTGAGGAGGTCCACAATCTTTCGATAATGGACTTTGATACACTTCAAGGCATTCTTCAAACTTTTGAGCTCAACCTTCAAAGCCAAATGGAAGCGGGCTACAAGACTAAAAACATAGCCTTGCAAGCTCAAGATAATGAAGAATCTGGAGAAGATGATGAACCATTGGAGGAAGTCACCGAGGGGCAGAATGTAGCTATGTTGACCAAGAAATTCAACACCATGGTGAGAAAATTCAACAAGGAGAAGCCTCGTTCGAAAGGGAAGGAACCATTCAATCGATCCAATGATCGATCCCAATGGAAGCCAACTGGATCATCCTCTCAGTTCAAACGTCAGCCTAAGAAGACATCTTCAGATCATGGATGGAATGATCCCAAACATCTCGATACCATCCAATGTCGAGCTTGTTCGGGTTGGGGTCACTATGCTGATGAGTGTGCCAATACTTTGAGGAAGTATGGTCTGAAAAATCACTGGGTATCCATGAGTGACGATAAGGATGATGAGGAAGTTGAAACTGAAAGTTCCACAGCCCTGTTTGTAAAATCGCTACTGGTGTTACCGGCGGTGTTGACAACACCGGTGTCATGACACCACAGACAACACCGACGACAACACCACAGAGGTATGAACTGTTTGACTTTGCTAACATAACCTGCCTTAATGTTGTTTGTGATGATACAGATTCTCTTGCTGGAGATGACTTAGATAAAGATGAAGCCATTGAAGAACTTCATGGTCTTTATAACTCCTTGCTTAAGGAATGGAAAAAGCAATGCAAGCTTGTAGAAATTGTTTCCAAGGAAAAGGAAGCCATATCCAAGGAAAAGGAAGCTTTATCTAAGGAGAATGATGTTCTGAAAAACTCAGTTGCAAAGCTGGAAACCGCTCTCACCAAGAAGGACATAGAACTTGGAAAGGTGCAATTCAAGCTTGAAGAGACGGAATCCTTAATTGCAAAATGGAACTCGAGTTCTTCCAAGGCAAGTGAAATCATGAGATCAGGTAATTCAACAAAATCAGGTATTGGATCAAGTAAAACTGTTGATAATGTTTTTCCAAACCTTTTTGTCGATTCACATGCTAAGATCAACTTTGTGAAAGAAAAATCGAAAGAGTCCATAAAATCCAACGGTTCAGGTCATAGGAAAAGAAAATATGTTTGTCATTACTGTTTTCAACCTGGACATATAAGACCATATTATCGAAAATTGAAAAATGATCGAGCAAATGGTCTGGTGTTACCTCCGGTGTCACGCAACACCGCCCGCAACACCACTGTTGGACAAAAAGTTTGGGTTCCTAAACAAACTGCACAAGTCTGCCAAGTTGTTTTTACTGCTCTTAAGTCTAACATTTCAGGTTCTTGGTACTTTGATAGTGGTTGCTCACGCCACATGACGGGCACTAAAGAATACTTGTGTAATTTTGTGCCTATTACCGAAGGATCCGTTACTTATGGAGGAGGTGCTAAGGGTAGAATCATTGGCAAAGGAACTCTTAATCTACCAGGTTTTCCCAGGTTGTCTAATGTGTTTTTAGTAGATGGTCTTATGGCTAATTTAATTAGCATAAGTCAATTATGTGATGACAATCTTGAGGTAAAATTTACTAAGGATTCTTGTGAAGTTTTTGATAAGTCTAACATGTGTATCATGACAGGTACAAGATCTCATTACAATTGCTATCTTGTTGGAGAAAATATCACATGTAACAAGACTAAGTTTGATGACACGATTTTGTGGCATCAAAAATTAGGCCATGTGAATTTTCGAACTCTCCAAAAGTTGATGAAGTTTGAGGCTGTACAAGGACTGCCAAGCCTCAATCACAATGGTAAGATAGTGTGTGGGGACTGCCTTAAAGGTAAACAGACCCGTGTTCCCCACAGTGCTACATCACACCACGGACAACACCAAGGTAAATCTTATGAAGATGCCGTGACTGATCTAGTTGAAATTCCAGTAATTCATGAAACTGGAACTACTGATGTTGCCCCCAGTGTCGTGACACCAGAGGCAACATCAGCGACAACACCAGTGACAACATCAGCAGAACCTGAATCCGATGAAAGTGATGATGATCTACCTGATCAAGTTCGAAGAGATCCACCTGCTCGCATCAGAAAAAATCACCCTACCACACAGGTGATAGGGGGAGTAAACGATGGTGTTCGAACTCGTAGAAAAGACCCCGTGAATTACAAGGAAATGGTAAGACATGTGTGTATGTCAACCACATTTTCAGAGGTAAAATTCTACTGTTTTGTCTCTCCAATTGAACCCAAAAATGTCTCTGAAGCTTTAAAAGATAATTTTTGGATACAAGCAATGCAAGAAGAACTTGAACAATTTACTAGAAATGATGTTTGGTTTCTTGTTCCTAGACCATCCGATACTCATGTGATTGGAACTAAATGGATTTTTAAAAATAAATCGGATGAGTCGGGGAACATTGTAAGAAACAAAGCACGACTTGTAGCACAAGGGTACACACAAGTCGAAGGCATCGATTATGATGAGACCTTCGCACCCGTTGCTCGAATTGAATCGATTAGGTTAGTTCTTGCAATTGCTTGTTATTTGAAAATTACCCTTTATCAAATGGATGTAAAAGGAGCATTTTTGAATGGGTTCTTAGGTAAGGAAGTGTATGTTGAACAACCAAAAGGTTTTGAAGATCCTTATCAACCTCATTATGTCTACAAACTCAAGAAGGCATTGTATGGATTAAAACAAGCTCCTAGAGCTTGGTATGGTCGATTGATCACTTTCCTACTTGAGTTTGGATTCATTCGAGACATGGCCGATCGTACTCTCTTTGTTAAGAGAACTAATCGTAATTGTATGATAGCTCAAATTTATGTTGATGACATTGTATTTGGTTCTACTTGTCAAAGTGATCTTGATGATTTTGTGCATGCTATGTCATCTACCTTCGAAATGAGCATGATTGGAGAGCTAACTTACTTTCTAGGTTTGCAGGTTAAGCAATTAAAGGAAGGAATTTTCATTTCTCAAAGCAAGTATGCCAAAAATTTGGTATCTCGCTTTGGTTTAGAAAATTCTAAGCCTATGAGAACCCCTATGGGTTCGACTCAAAAGCTGTCGAAAGACAGTGTTGCCGATGGTGTTGACAACACCCTCTATAGATCGATGATCGGCAGTTTACTCCACTTGACCGCTAGCCGCCCGGATATAATGTATAGTGTTGGTGTCTGTGCACGTTACCAATCTGATCCTAAGATCTCGCATCTTCAAGCAGTGAAGCGTATCATAAGGTATGTTTCCGGTTCGATAGATTTAGGTATTTGGTATACTAAGGACACTAATCTTAATTTGGTGGGTTTTAGTGATTCTGATTGGGCTGGAGATGTAGATGATAGGAAGAGTACTAGTGGTGGTTGTTTCTACTTAGGCAATAACTTAGTATCTTGGCATAGTAGAAAACAAAACTGTGTTTCCTTATCCACCGCCGAATCCGAATATGTGGCCGCCGGGAGTGCGTGTACTCAACTTGTGTGGTTGAAACAAATGCTTGATGATTATGGTTTTGAAAATGAATCTTTGAGCCTATTTTGTGATAATTCGAGTGCAATTAATATTTCCAAAAATCCTGTTCAACATTCTCGAACTAAACACATAGATCTTAGGCATCACTTCATTCGAGATTTAGTTGAAAAAGGGTTAATCCAACTTGATTATGTATCCACTGAAAACCAAATAGCAGATATATTTACAAAAGCCTTAGATTTAGAGAGATTTTCTTCCTTAAAGAAGTCTCTCGGATTGTGCATTGCTTGAATATGCATGCTGTTTTGCGGGTGTTACCGTTCATGTTGCTCACACCACTTTTAACACCCTTAGAATAAATTTTCTATTTTAGGCTTTCTAGGCATATGTGTGCTTGTTTGTATCTGACCAGTGTGTTTCTTATGTGAAAACACTTGCTTGGACACCTATTTTGTTAATGGCTCATAATAAAAGTGCACCTTTGTTCGAAAAATTGATATAAGTCACGAAGCACTTGGAGCACGGCGCTCGTTACGACGATGCTTTTCAGGCAGCCTAGTGACTATGCTTAAATGTGTTGTATGACCTCACTGAGTAACTCGGGGCACGGCGTTCGCTGCGACGATGCTTCCTTGTCAAAAGGTGTAGGAGATACCACAACCAAATCGAAAAGAACTTGATCTCACAACCGAGTAACTAGAAGCATGGCGCTCGCTACGACAGTGCTCTCTTTTCAAAAGGTTGGTTGAGATTAGGTATGTGTGAATTTAATTTCGTGTGCACAAAAGAAAAAATTTTCTAGAGCCAAAATTTTCTATGGTGTCATCGCAGTGTTACGTAACATCAGGGACAACATCAGTCAGTTACATTGTGTACGATTTTTATGGGATTTAAATTTTAAGCATCCCTAGGTATCTACATTTAATCTTTATCATAAATAGTGGATATATTTGATTTTTGGATAATCCAATTTCAAATTTAAAATTCGAATTTTGTGATTCCTATTTTTGTGAAAAATTGTTGAGATTTTATCTTAATTTCATATCTTCTCAAACCTCTTGATTTTATCTAAAAGATTCAAAAGGCTCAAATTTGTTCTTAAATTCAAAAATTCAGGCGTGCGTTTCTACCACTTGATTGTTGCACTCTCTCTCTCTCTTGCTCACATACTCTCTCTCTCTATCATTCTCCTTCTTCTCTCTCCACAAGCCGATCCCCTTTTTCTCTCCACACCATAAACCCTAATTTGCTCTCTCCCCAAATTCTCCATGGCTGATCAAGTAATCCTTCCTGCTGTCCTTGAATTCCTGGAGAAATTAAAGCAATCTTACCCTACTTTACTTGCTCCGCCCTCTGTTGCAGTGTCTTCTGACGGTGTTGCCCACACCGGTGCAACACTGCCCATACCACCTACCCCTGCCTTTTTTATCTAAGGTAAGGACGAAGCTGCTTTCTTCCCCTCTCCATTTTTCTCTGTCCTTAAAGTCCTTTGCTTCAAGATACGGTCTACTAAGATGATGGTGCCAAGACAATTTTCATTGGCAATCGAATTTGTGATTCGCCCTATACACCGGATGTTGCCTCTTCAATTTGGCAACATTTGGCCCAACGTCTTTGTTGATATACTTTGAAAGTAGGGAACTGTTTTTATGAGCTAATTTTCAGCTCAAAAAGGGGGAGAAGATATGGTAAGACAATTCCTATGGTGAAAGGTGGCGGAAGAGAAAGTTTTGATGAATCTGTGAAAGGTGGCGGAAGAGAAAGTTTTGATGAATTTTTTTCATGATTGTGTTGAATGATTAATCCTTAATTCTTTGTGATTGTTTGTGATTGCAGGATTAAGGGGGAGTTTTAATTAAGGGGGAGATAAATCTAATTGGTTTAGGGAGATAAATATAATTGGTTTAGGTTTTGAGCTGAAAAAGAAAAATAGGGGGAGATTGTTAGTGTTGGATTTTCCAACATTAATTAATTTTTCTTTTTCATATTTATCCTAAAATCAAATTAGATTTTAATTAGATTTTATTAGATATAATTTATTTGAAAAGATTTGAAAAAGATTTGATATTTTCTCACTTAGATTTGACTCATTAAATCTCACGTGTTATATGTGTTTGAATCTCTTTTTAACTAACAAACACTCCTAAGTTTTAGGAAGTTGTTATTTGCTCATCTTTTTGATAGGATTCAAGAGATATAAATACAAGTGAGATTGAAGAAGTCAATACGTGAAATTGAGAGTGAGAACGTGATGTTTAGAACGTGGGGTTGAGAGAAGAGAACAAGATCCATAGTTCAACAAGTCAACATGAAGATCAAGAAGTAAGGATGAAGAAGTCAAGAACAAGTCCACTCCACTTTCCCATCCATCATGCACGTGAGTTATGGAGTTATGGAGATCATGGAGCACTCCAAGATCATGGGAAGTGGACTCTACACAGTGTACTTCAAGGTCTATAAATAGGTGAAGCTGCTAAAGATCAAGGATGTACAGAATCGAGAGCTTAAACAGTCTAGTATAAGGCAGTACACTGGTGTCAAGAGTTGTGTTGTTCACACCGATAGGCAACATCGTTTTCTTGTGTGTCATAGAGTTTGCATACTCTTAACTTTTAGTATAGGTGTTCTTCGGAGTGTTCAACTGAGATAGTTTGTATACGTCCCTAGGTTTCATATTCTTCTTATAGGACGTATTGAGTCTATTGTTCGAAAGAATCTCTTTTAGAGATCTTTCTTTCTCCTTTGTACACATACACAAAATCAATAAAGGAGTTTTCGCCCTGAAGGCATTCCACGAGTATTTGTATACTCGTGGATAAATCGTTTGTGTTCTGCAACTTTATTTTCGATCTATTTTTCCGTTGTGTTTTACGCTGGTGTTGTCGACACCGCTGACAACACCGTGTACTTTGATTGGGACAATTTTTGTTTTTGTTTTTGCAGATCCACGTAGGACTTTCAATCAAATTAATTGATATGTTGGATTTTTGTCATGTCAATGGTGGGCACATATTACCCATAGTGAGTAGGTTATAGCAGGACTGTGTTACTATATTAGTGTGTTTTGAATTTGGAATTCCATATATGTCACTAATTAAAGAAACACAAATCACAACACAAGATACAGATACTACAAGATCCAAGCATGTAAAGAAATGAAAATAATAAAATAAGTATGGAATAGACGTCAAGGGATCACTAAGTAGGTTTTGCAAGTGGTCTTCGAGAAGACACATTAGAAACTACAATGTTCGTCCCTCCATTGAGCTTTCTCCTTTTTATGATTTTCAACTTTGAAAAATTGATGGGAAGTGTTTGAGAAGCTGTTTGGACTTCATCTAATATGAATAATTATTCAACATGCTTCCTTTTATCCTCTAAAATCGAGTTTTCCAACCTACAAGAAAGATGGAGTAGTTAGCATTTGAATTGGAAGTGGATGGCATATCAAATTCTCGTATGTTGGCAATTTGACACTGGCTGGAGTTTTAATACTGGATGACTGGAATGGCACTGGAGGCCCAGTATCAAACTGTTTTGCAGAATATTCATTTTTTTCGTTTTTCAGAATCTCCGCGGGCTTTTTCGGCTCTTCTAGCTGCTTTTCACTTGGTAAAATAGAGTGATCTCTCAGATAGATATATGATTCCATTTGTGGAACACCAAATTGTTGTGAACTCATAGTCATCTTACAAATAAGTCTTTTTGCTACTTTTAGAGTTACATCAGCTAGCGATCTCCACTTGTTGCATCAATCATGTTTCAATCCACCCACAACATTAATCATTCGTCATTGGATTATAAGGAGTGCTTCAGATATCTAATGTTGTAGACAACTTGCCACCAATCTTTCAAAATGCTCCATATACTCAGAAAAAGACTCTCCATGCATTTGCATTATACCATATTCTTCTTCCGTATACTGATTACTCGAGAAAGAGGAAAATATCTTTGCAAGAATAATTTCTCCATCTCGACCCATGTGGTGACAAATAATACAATCAATCCGTTGTCGAGTCCTTCATTGATAATATGAAAGCCCTCAACTTAATATGATCGTTGGTCACTCCTGGAGGTTCATAATTGAGCAAACCAAGTAAAATTCTTTCAAGAATATATAAGGGTCTTCATTTGCATAGCCATAAAACGAAGGTAATAAGAATATGAAATCATAGATATGCAAAACGATTGAATAAATGCAATAGCAAGTTCCTTCAAAGTTTGATTTGCAGTCATTTCTACATGTGATTCAAATTCATAAACTACAAAAGATCTTCAATAAATATTTTAGAACACCATAATTCACAGAACACGGACGGCATAAAATGGCAATGGAAGACTCGGGTCATACTAGGAGTCCAATGTTAAATATAAAGCATACCCGCAAAACAAGCAGAGAGAAAACAAAGCAAGAGCTAGCAAAATTTTGAACACACTTTTTTTTATATAAAATCAAAATGACAAAAAAAAAAAAAAAGACACAAAATGACAATCAAATTCAACTCAGTCCCTGGCAACGACGATGAAATTTGATTGCAGTGTCGTGACGCGATAAAATTAATTAAATTTCTTTCTAACCTAACTAGCTAGTAGATAGGGCAAGTAGAAGTCTATCCCATGAGTGATGTTTTAACTATGTTACATATATTCAATTCAATGAAATTAGAAAAGATGAGGGGTTTTGGGTTGCTTAATGACAAACATTAAAATTAACTAAGAATCTATAAAGGAAATTAAACAAGAAATCAATGAATGAAAAACATTTCAGTTAAGAGTACATTATTTCCCAGTGTCAATTATGCATCAATGTTAAAATTAACTAAGAATCTATAAACCAAATTAAACAAGAAATTAATTGATGAAAAACATTTCAGTTAACAGTACAAATATTCCTCAATATCAATTATGCATCAATTAATGTTAAAATTAAATAAGAATATATAAAGCAAATTAAACAATAAATTATTGGATGAAAAACATTTAGTTAACAGTACAGTTATTCCCCAATGTCAATAATGCATTGCAATGTTACACCCTCCTCTCACATTATCATGAAATCATCACTCATAGTCTAACATGAAATTATCACCCTGTTTAACAACAATCTCTGTTAAACTGATTCATCTCTTAATATTAGTTAAATTAGGATAAGATCACTAATTAACCCTATTTAATTGAACAACCTAGAATAAGTTCTCTATATTTAATTCATTAAATGCATTAATCACCAAGACGATATGATGTACTAGACTCAAACTACACAAGCTCGATTTGATGATCTTGGATTATGCTACCTTAGAGATGCACGACCTCTAATTTACTACCAATGAAATTAAATCACAACAATAATAATTCATGCTTTAATATAACACCTTAAAATTTTAATAGCAGCTAAGAAACAAACTTTTTTTCCGTCTATTTGTTATGTTGTTCGAGCCATAGAATAATACCTTATATTTGGACTCCTAATCGGCCATCTTCTAATTTAAAGTTCAAGCCCAAAGACCGGTCCAAAATCAAGTTGTCGGCCCAAGTCTCGACCCAAAATTAAGTAATAGATAAGCCCAAGCCTTGATCAATTTTTGTGGGCCATCTTTGTGTGAATCCTTGTCATTCACTCTCATCACTCCTCTTTGCCACACGTGTCTATGCCACTACACACGTAAGGGTAGGAATAACACATTTCTTCCCCAATTCTCATCTCCTTCACCCACCAAGTTTGAAAACGGATTTGTGCAAAATAGGGTAACATTTTATTGTGTTGCTTCTATTTCTTGTTCACTGTTATTTTCTTTTCCCTGTGCCACTGCTGTCCCTCCGCCGCCAGTGACGGCGGTGGCTGCCCGTCTTCTCTTCTCCTCTATCTACTTTCTTTCCCACCCTCAGTAGTTTTTCCTCTCTCTCTATCTCTCTCTCTCTCTATCTATCTCTCTCCCTCTCTCTCGTTGCAGGTTGTCGGAGTGTCAGGCGCAACCGTGTGCATGTGTGGTGGTGTTATATGCAGCCGTGAACGATGATGCAGGGTGAGTATGTATGCGTGTGTGTCGTGTGTGTTGGGTGTGTGAAAAAAAATGTTCATTTCTGTGATGCTATAAATTGTAATCAAGCCTAATTAGTCAAGAATCGGAGTCAATTAATCCAGAATCGGTCGAATCAAAAAAGAAACCGAGCGAATTAATGTTCGTCTGCGCAAGCAACAGAATTGCAACGGAAATTCACGCGTCCTCGAGGCTGAATTCTTGAAATTAGTTTAAAGGTTCTTCTCTCTCTCTCTCTCTCTATATATATATATATATATATATATATATATATATAGAATGGGGTCATCAGTTGGTAAATACATTATATTTTTGTGGTTTAAGAGAGATTAGGTTTTGAGTTCACATTTTAGGGTTCATAAATTGGGAAACTTGATTCTAGGAGAGTCTTTTGTAATTGCTGCATACTTTCTTCACCATAGTGAATTTGATCGATTTCTTGACAGTGGATGTACCCCGATGTGGCATGGGGAACCATTATAATTCTCGAGTGTGTTGTTTTTCTTTGATTTCCTTTCATACTTTGTTCTTGTTCGTCTACAACTATTTGGGATTGCTGGGCATTGATTGAGTGCTAGAAACCTTACAATTGGCGTCGTCTGTTGGAATTGGAGGCGCTCGATCAAGTATGGGTTCAATCCGGTTAAATATTGAGAAGTTTAATGGGAAATTTGATTTCAATCTCTGGAAGGTAAAACTTAAAGCTCTATTGATTCAGAACGGGTTACAGAGTGCTTTGGTTGAAGAGTATGTTGGTAAAAAAACGTCTTGAGGTAGGCTGAAGTACTCCGAGAGAAAGTGGTAAACTCAGCAGGACTTTACTCCTCACACTGAGTACTCCGAGAGAACCTTTAGAGAGGTTTATCTCATTCTTCTTCAACTGGGTGCAGAAAGCTTGACCTTCGTTTGCAGACTGATCTGCTGAAGCTTGCTGCTGGACTGGTAGACTGAGTGTGCGTCTTCACTTGGGGTGTAGAGTGTTCGAGCTCTTCTTCGTTTCTTTTGCTCTTTTGAACACTCTCTTCTCTATTTTGACTTCTCCCTCTTTCAACACTTTCTTCTTATGAGTCTTCTCTCTGATGAGCTCTTCTCTCTTTCTTTTTTGCGCATTCTCTCTGTGAGCTTGGATATTCTAGTGTGCTCACTTCTTCTCTGAGTTCATCAAGATCAATGATGATCTTGATAACATAGGAGAGAAAGTTCCAGATGAAGATAGAGCACTGATGCTTTTAAATTCATTGCCCAAATCTTTTGAGAACTTTAAAGACACACTGGTGTATGGCAGGACAACTAAGCTCACTATGGAGGATGTTCTGGTTTCTTAAGAAGTAAGATGATGAGTAACACTGCAGAGAGTAAATCTCAGAATCTTGGGTAAGGACTTCATGTCAAAGGTAAACCAGGCAAGAAGGGCCCTCAATCAAAGAAGAAGAAGGGTGAGAAGCGTGGTACTTCAGATGATAAGACAGAAGAAGACATAGAGAAAAAGAGATGTTTCAATTGCCACAAACCAGACCACTTTAAAAAGAATTGTCTTGAAAAGAAGAATTCCAAGCCTGTAAAACAAGAAACAGAAGCAGCTGTGGTTGAAGGGGGATATGGAAGTCCAAGTATGCTATGTATTACAACTGATAAGATGGCCTTGGAATGGGAGTTGGATACAGGGTGCACTTTTCATATGTGCCCAAAGAAGGAGTGGTTTGAGGATTTCAAACTAACTGATGGTGGAATGGTGATGTTAGACAATGATCAGACATACAAGGTTAAGGGGATTGGAGTGATTAGGCTTCAATTGCATGATGGATCAGTCAGAAAACTACCTAATGTCAGGTATATTCCAGACTTGAAAATGAATCTCATCACACTTGGTTCTTTGACTGATGCAGGTTATGAATTTTCAACCGAGCATGGAGACATCAACAGTAAGAATGGATAGAAAATAATGAAGGGCAGAAAGCTGAATGATCTTTATACACTTGTTAGCCATGCTATAGTAGGAGAAAGCTCAAGCATTATGTCTGAGAAAGAAGCTGAGATCTAGCACCAAAGAATGGGACACATAGGACAAAAAAGGTTGTTGCATCTGTGAAAGAAGTACTTTCCAGGTGGAGCCATCATCAACAAAGTACAAACATGCAATCAGTGCATACTTGGGAAAGCCAAGAAGCATAGTTTCCCAGAAGGTAGACATAGTACAAAGGAATGCATGGAGTATATACACTCGGACATATGGGGGCCTTTTAGAGCTACAACCAATGCTGGAGCCAGGTATTTTATATCTTTCATCGATGATTGTTCTAGGAAGGTTTGGATATATACCATGAAGCATAAAAGTGAGGCTCTAGGAAAATTTAATGAATGGCTAATCTTAGAAGAAAACAAAACTGGTAGAAAAATTAAGCACCTAAGAACTGATAATGGCTTAGAATACTTATCTGATGAATTCACTCAATTTTGCAAAGATAGAGGTATAACTAGGCATAAGACAGTAGCATCAAATCCTCAACAAAATGGTATAGTTGAGAGGATGAATAGAACATTGTTAGGGAGAGTGAGATGCATGCTCTTAAGTGCAAATCTTCTTAAGTCCTTTTGGGGAGAAGCTGTTGTGACAGCAGCTTACCTCATTAATAGGTCTTCATGTTCTGCTATAGATATAAAAGTTCCAGATGAGGTTTGGCATGGTAGAATTCCTAACTATTCCCATCTAAGAGTGTTTGGTTGTCTAGCCTTTGCACATGTAAGACAGGATAAACTTGAAGCAAGAGCCTCAAAATGCATCTTCATAGGCTATCCACCTGGAGTGAAAGGCTACAAGTTGTGGTGCCTGGAAAAGGGGCGTCAAAGGTGCTTTAACAGTAGAGATGTGATCTTTAGAGAAGAGATCATGCCTTATCAACAACATGTTCAAAGTTCTGATCAAACCCCAGAAGAATCAGATATTATACAGACTGAGGTGGAGCAGCCAAGTTCTAATCCACAAGCTGAATCAGAGGAGACAAGAAATGAAATTACAGATCGTAAAGAGCCCACATCAGAATATCAGGGCAGCCAAGAGGAAAATGAAGAAACTGATGGTGAACAGATTGATCTAAGGGATTATCACTTGGCAAGAGACAGGGAAAGGAGAATTATTCATCCTCCAATCAGATTTGGTGAGGCTGATGTAATCTCCTATGCCTTCTCAGTTGCTGAGGACATAGAAGTAGAAGAACCGACAAATTATAAAGGAGCTGTCACTTCTGCTGATAAGGATAAATGGCTTATAGCCATGCAGGAAGAGATAAGTTCCCTAGAAAGAAATCACACCTGGAAGTTGGTAGACAAGCCAGCAAAGCAGAAAGTCATAGGCTATAATTGGATATTCAAAAGGAAAGTGGAGGTTCAACAGTCAAAAAGAATCAGATTCAAGGCCAGATTAGTAGCCAAGGGGTACTCACAAAAGGAGGGAATTGATTACAATGAAGTCCTTTCTCTAGTTGTAAAGCACTGCTCAATCAGAATGCTTCTTGCCTTGGTGGAACTGCATCAAATGGATGTTAAAACAGCCTTTCTACATGGAAATTTGGAAGAAACTATTCGTCCCTAGTTGTAGTAGGCTTAGAGGGGGGGGGGGTGAATAAGTCTACTGTATTTTCAAACTTTTTCTCTTTCGAAAGACTTAGGTCTAGAGGCAGTAACCTTTGGGAGGTTACTTATCAGAGTTATATTGCACAAGCTTTCTTTCATTGAAAACACAAGTATGGAAGGTGTGTATCTAACATAAGATATGCAGATAGAACAGTAAGCATGAACAAACACATAGATATACAGAGGTTCAAAGGTGGAGTAATCCTTCTACATCCTATATGTCTCTTCTCAAGAGGGAACATTTGTTAATCTTGTTGATTTACATAGCCCTATCTATTACAACACATACTTAACAAGTAAGTGCAAGCCTCCTCATAGCTGCTCACAGCTGCTTGCCTACTCTTCTAACTGACCCACACAAGATCCTATCTGACCCACTCAGGATCCTTACTTCCTTCTACAGAAAGCATACAACTTATTAGGATCCTAGTCCTAACTAAGCACTCCAAGATAGTTCTTAAAAGCTGTGTCTTCTTCTTCAACTGGATGCAGCAAGCTTTGGCTTCTTTTGCAGGTTGGTCTGCTATAACATGTTGCAGGACTGAGTGACTGAGTATTCTAGCGTTTCTGGGGTTTAGAGTGTTTGAGCTTTCTACTCTTCTTTTGATCTTTTATACACTATTTTCTCTCTTCTTCTTTTTTTTCTTCTTTATTCCCCCATGTTGTTCTCTTTTCTTCTATATGATTTCCCCCCTCTTTTTTGCGCTCTCTCTTGCGTTTTGCTCTCTTCTTCTCTTCTCAGCTCTCCACTTCTCTTCAGTCTTCAGTCTTCTTCTATTTATAGATTAGGAAATCTGCCCGTTGAAGGTGGGTAGGTTTCCAACATTAAATGTGTCGTACTCCTTCTGATACACGCCAATTTTTCGTTTTCCATGTGTCTTCATTTGATCGGCTCCATTCTTCTTCTCTCTACCAGTAACTTTTAGCTTCCTTCTTATGCTTGCTTTGTAGCTTCCTTCTCGGCCTCGCTCTGTCAGATGGCTTGAAGCTTCTATAGCTTGCTACTTTGCAGTATGCTTTGACATGGTTTCTTCCAGGTAGCGTCCTATCAGGTAGCTTAAGTCGCTTTGCAGTATGCTTTGGCATAGTCTCCTCCAGGTAGCTTCCTGCAGTAAGCAATATCCTTTTTAGTTTACCAGATTCCTTTCACCATTCTCTGCAGTATCCTTCATTTGAAGTTTTCTCTGTCGTATCTTTCTGCAGTAACCTTGTTGCAGTAATCTTACAAGATAGGTTATGATCATAGATTGAGGGTTACTATTCTATGGTTTTGTCTCATCAAAACATACTTAAATATGTCTTTACAGAAACCATCTACATGAACCAACCAGAGGGCCTCATTTCAAAAGGTAATGAAGGAAAGGTTTGTTTACTTCAAAGATCATTGTATGGTTTAAAACAAAGCCCTAGGCAATAGTATAAACATTTTAGCAGTTTCATGTTGAGTATAGGACTAACCAAGTGCAGGTATGATAACCATGTATTCTTGGAGAAAGAAGGTAACTCAATTCATACTTACTTGCTCTTGTATGTGGATGACATGATCATTGCAAGCAAGAGCTCAAAAAGGATTGCAGATCTCAAAGCTAAACTCAGCAAGCAGTATGAAATAAAAGACTTGGGAGAGACTAGGAGGATCCTTAGCATGGACATTAGAAAGAATAGGAAAGAAGGGAAACTTATGTTGTTTCAAACTGATTATATTCATAAGGATTTAAAGAGGTTCAATATGCATTTGTCAAAAACCTGTGAAGACACCTCTAGGAGCTCAATTCACTTTGACAGCAAATCAGTAACCTAAAACTGAGGAGGAAATGAGGTATATGGCTGGGGTTTCATACTCAAGTGGAGTTGGAAGTTTGATGTACACCATGGTGTGCACAAGACCTGATCTAGCCTATGCTATCAGTGTAGTTAGTAGGTTCATGGTTGAACTTGGGGCAGAACACTGGAAGACACTCAAATGGATTATGAGATACCTCAATGGCTCAAGCAACTTAGGGCTGTTGTTTAAGAAACAAGAGCTGAGTGTAGAAGGAGTTGTTAGAGGATATGTAGATTCAGATTTTGCAGCAAATCAGGATACAAGGAAGTCCCTAACAGGTTACATATTCACTATGCATGGGACAGCAGTGAGTTGGAAATCAGTTCAGCAAAGCATAGTGGCTTTATCTATAACTGAAGCTGAATTTACAGCCATGGCAGAGTCTGTGAAGGAGTCTATATGGCTCAGAGGAATGCTAACTGATCTAGGAATTGAACAGAGCAAGGTGGAGGTGCTTTGTGACAATCAAAGTGTTATACACTTATCAAAACATCAAGTGTTTCACAATAGTTCCAAACACATTGATGTTAAGCTACATTTTATCTGGATATGGTTGAAAAGGGTGAGATTATTACTTCCAAAGTTGGTACTGAGGATAATGGAGCAGACATGTTAACAAAGCCTTTACCCTGGGCTAAGTTTGCTCACTGCATAAACCTGGTAAATCTCAAGGAATGATGATCAAGTATTTTCTGGAATACTAATTGTTGTCTATTGTGTGTTGGTGGTTGTTTTGTTTCATTGTTTTGCTGTTTGAATTTTTGCAGGAGGTAGATTAAAGTTTAAGGTGGAGAATGTGATGCTATAAACTGTAATCAAGCCTAATTAGTCAAGAACCGGAGTCAATTAATCCAGAATCGGTCGAATCAAAAAAGGAACCGAGCAAATTAATGTTCGTCTGCGCAAACAACAGAATTGCAACGGAAATTGTGCAAGCAACAGAATTGCAACGAAAATTCACGCGTCCTCGAGGCTGAATTCTTGAAATTAGTTTAAGGGTTCTTCTCTATATATATATATAAAATGGGGTTATCAGTTTGTAAATACATTGTATTTTTGCGGTTTAAAAGAGATTAGGTTTTGAGTTCACATTTTAAGGTTCATAAATTGGGAAACTTGATTCCAGGAGGGTCTTTTGTAATTGCTGCATACTTTCTTCACCATAGTGAATTTGATCGATTTCTTGACAGTGGATGTACCCTGATGTGGCGTGGGGAACCACTATAATTCTCGAGTGTGTTGTTTTTCCTTGATTTCCTTTCATACTATGTTCTTGTTCTTCTGCAACTATTTGGGATTGTTGGGCATTGATTGAGTGCGAGAAACCTTATAGTTTCTTAGCTACTATTAAAATTTTAAGGTGTTATAATATATATGACTTAATAAATATTCTAAAAATTCAAAATATTCCATAACATTCATTTCGACTTTTTGAACACTTTCCAAAGTCCAATGTATTCATTAATAATTTAAATTTTAGATTAATAAGTTTGTACTTGTTATTGTTCAATATTGCATATTTTAAGTTGTATGAACTTAACTTGTTAGTTGTTAGATTAGATTGTCGTATTGATTATGTATTTAATACTGTGACTTTAAAGACTAAATTCATGATTTAATTGAAAAAAATTCACATTTATTTATTGAAACGGTTAATTACAAATAACCATCTAAACTATACCCTTTTTTACACTTAACTATCTAAACTTTTTTTTTTTTGTTGCAATTAGCCATTTAACCTTTGTATGAGTTGCCAATGACCATCGAAGATCATCAGAAAATCATTTTTTGGGCAAAATGAAATCATGTGCGAGGCACATCCTCTATTTATTAGTTTTATCAATTTATATTTTAATAAGAAAAATAAATTAAATTAAATTCTAAAACAAAAATTAACATTTGTTTGTATACAAACTACAAGGAGGCTCTGAAGAGCCCAAAATTCGAAAATAAATAAAAGTTCATTCAAATATCATATCATCAACAACAATATTTTATTTTAAATTAGCAATCATTCTAGCACCTAATAAAAACAAGATGATTACATAGTATTTCACTTGACTATATTGATATATAATCAAACTTGCAAAATTGACAGATGAATAAATAATAATTCTGAAAATCGTAGTCTAATTTATAACATCAAATGAGATGACAAAGTTAATACAGAAGAGTACCATAAAAGAGTAGTGTCTACCTTGAAAAACCTATTAAAGATTCCATCTATGGTGTCAAGAAGAAATATTGTTGCTCATGCTACGATTTTTGAATGATGTCCTTTTATTTATTGTCAAATTTGGGTTCTAAAGCTCCAAGTAGATTTTAATTTTTGTTTTAGAAATTAATCTCATTTATTTTTCTAATTAAAATCTAAAATGACAAAATACACTCATAAATAGAGGTTGTGTCTCGCACATGATTTTGATTTGGCTGGAAAATGATTTTGCAATCATCTTGGATGGTTATTTGCAACTCATACAAATGTTAGATGCTAATTGCAATTAAAAAAATTATATAGTTAAGTGCAAAAAATGTTATAGCTTAGATGGTTATTTGTAATTAACCCTTATTGAAAATTATTTTTGCAAAAGAAAAAAAATTAATTAAGTTGTATTATATAGTTAAGTGCAAAAAATGTTATAGCTTAGATGGTTATTTGTAATTAACCCTTATTGAAAATTATTTTTGCAAAAGAAAAAAAATTAATTAAGTTGTAAGATTATCTTTACCAACAACCCTCCACAACCCAACCTCTTAATAAAATATTCATTTCTCTATTATCACATATACAATTTACAACCCAACCAAATCCCAATTTTTTTATACTTTATAAACAATCCAACCCAACCTAATTTTTTAACAAAATATTTATTTCTCTCTCATCTATACACACTGCTATCATTAATATGAAATTGCATACTATTTAGAGTTTTTTTTAATTATACTTAAAAAATATAATTACATAGATTGAAAAATATTTTAATTCCGCAATTATAATAAGGAAATTGTTTGATGATACACTTAAAATAACATACTAACACAATAGAAATTAGGATTGTTTGAATCCATAATAAGAAATTATAAAAAAATATATGAGAAAAGAGTAAATCTAAAAATGTAAAATAAGATAGAACTTGAGATTGAGAGAAAATTGAGAGTTTCAAATTTTGATTTAAAATATGTAAATATTTGACTATATTTATAGATAAAAAAAATTGGAATTTTGATTATTTTTAAAAAATAAAATAAAATAATATTGGGTTTCAAGAAATGCAATATTATTTGATTAAGAGGTAGTAGCTAGCTGTCCACAACAATGGCCTAATATTCAATATTATTGAATTCCTCGATGAGCATCTTCACACTACAATCCAGCTAGCGCCATAATTATTTATCATATGATATTATAAATATATACAAATAATTTTTTTCCTTAAAATTAATATTTTTAATCTTTTATATTAACTTTGTAGTTTATTGACAATTTTTTTTTAAAATTATTAGACCTAATTTTTGTATGTATGTAGTTTACTTTTAAATTTATAAACTTATTCATGAACACTTGACGAAAATGTTATAGTGCTTCGTAATTTACTTTGATATTCATTTATTTATGGATTGATCCGTCTCATGAAAAAAGATCTGTGAGACGGTCTCACACAAGACTTATTCTACTTAATTAGTGTTCTTTTGAGGGCCCATAGAGGCACATTGTGTTGGTGATAACATAAGAATATATATTGCACATCCAAGATTAGCAGATGAGTAATGTTTGATTCTTTTCCACACATTAGCTAGTTGTAAAGAGGAGTAGTCATGAAATATAGTTAGATATATTTGAATTAAAGCAGATGATTATTTCAGGTGGATAATAAACATATATCCACCCAGTGGAGACATCAATCAAAACTATGAAAAATCGAATGCTCAAGATGTTGGATGAATTGGTTCACATATATGGATTGAAAATGTTAAAATAGATATAGGATATATGGTACTATTTTGGTACTATATGGTACTATATTTAGACAAGCTTATATATGAGTTAGCAGCTGTTTCTTACAAAATAATGATGTGTAATAAATTCTCATTTATGATATTAGTTTACCTATTAACATTTTATATAAGATATTGCATAGCCACTTTAGGATAAATTATATATTTAATGTATATGTTAAATCATATGTATAATTGAACAATGAACGAAAAACATAACAATAGTGTTGAGGTGTCAACAAAAATGAACATAAATTTGAATAATCGAAGTGAATCAATACTGCAAATAAATATAAAATGATAAGTGACAACTTGCTCTCCACAACTTCCTCTCTACAATTGGAAAGATATTCTTTGTATTGAAAGTAAGAAAAGTGGAAAAAGTCCCTTTGAAATACATATTTCCCTCTATTTATACTAGTTCCTAAAAAAGGTGGAGGGGGGCATTTCTGCCATTTTCCCCTCTGGGTACTTCCTCTATAGCTCTATGTACACCACTTCTTCTCTAGAATATTCCTTTTTCTGTTATTCTTTCTGTCCACATTAGTAGACCCCTAGGGCATGCTTTTCATCATTGCTTTCGGATTATTATCCTCTACTTCGAGTGTACAATATCTACTTGATTGCTTCCGTTCGTCTGCATCCGTTCGTCTGCGTCTGTTCGTCTGTCCGTTGTCCCTTGGGCCTGTTCTGCTGGAATCTCCTCTGCATGTGCTCTGCTGAACTTCTCTTTGGGAGTGCTCTGCTGGAACCTCCTCTGCACGTGCTCTGCTGAACCTCTCTCTTCATGGAGTACTTATTTATTTATGTTTATTATTTTCTAATTTTTATTTATGAGGAACCCATTCCTCTGCCCATATCAGCTACTCCCCCTGGTGCGGTCGAACAGATCTGGTTCGGCAGAGCTGATCGATTGCAGCATTTCTTGCATTTTTCCTTCTCGAGCAGAGAGCTAATTTCCCCATTAGCTACTCCCCCTGGTGCGGTCGAGCAGATCTGGTTCGGCAGAGCTGATCGATTGCAGCATTTCTTGCATTTTTCCTTCTCGAGCAGAGAGCTAATTTCCCCATTAGCTACTCCCCCTGGTGCGGTCGAGCAGATCTGGTTCGGCAGAGCTGGTCGATTGCAGCATTTCTTGCATTTTCCCTCTCGAGCAGAGAGCTAATTTCCCCATTAGCTACTCCCCCGGGTGGGGTCGAGCAGATCTGGTTCGGCAGAGCTGATCGATTGCAGCATTTCTTGCATTTTTCCTTCTCGAGCAGAGAGCTAATTTCCCCGTTAGCTACTCCCCCTGGTGCGGTCGAGCAGATCTGGTTCGGCAGAGCTGGTCGATTGCAGCATTTCTTGCATTTTCCCTCTCGAGCAGAGAGCTAATTTCCCCATTAGCTACTCCCCCTGGTGCGGTCGAGCAGATCTGGTTCGGCAGAGCTGGTTGACTGCAGCATTTCCTGCGTACTTCTTCTGCATTTTCGAAATTTCGCCCTTCCCTCCTAATTGTTGTTACCAACTTGTTTTTAATCTCTGCCCTACACGTGTCGCTCAGAGAACGCTCGGATTGTACCTGCTTCGCACCTTTTCGAGGCATGTCCTTTCACCTTTCGCCTTTTCAGATGCTGCGTCCCTTTTGTGCCCTAATTTCACTTTTTTGGACAAAACACTCGAACTTCTCTTTCTCTCTCCTTCTTTCAGCAGCATTTCGTGTGCCTTCTTCTCCGGCGACGTTGCCCTGTCTTCCTTCTCCGGCGTTCTTCTCTCCTTTTTTACGCGATAGTTTTTTCCGACAAAGTTTCCCTCGTCCCCATCTGTGCAGCAATTCCTCCGGTGACGCTTTCCTTACTCTCCTCTCCGGTGGTTTCTTCTTCCTTTCGCGCGGTAGCTTTCTCCGGCCACCCTGGTTTTCCTTCTTTGTCTCTATTTCTTTGCTTCTCGCTTCCTTCCTTTTCCCATGGCGAAAGGTAATCTTTGACCCCTTAATGTTTGCTGGTTTTATTTTGTTTTAAAAGGTAGTGCATAATAAGGTGTCTCTTAGATTTTTTGGATTACTTGTGCATATCTTTCCCTGTTCATCTTTGTTCATTTTCTGAATTAAAATTTTGTGTTTATGGCTTCGCTTGCCCCTTCGTCGTGCTCTGATAATAGTAATTCCTTAGATATGCCTGCCCATAGGATTTTGGAGGGTCTTATCTTGTCTGGATCAATAAGTCCTACTAGGAGTGGTCATCTCTCTGATACCCCCGATCTTGTTCCTTCTGAAGAAGAGGAGTCAGTTTCCACCGCTGATCCTCTGAATTTCTCCTCCTCTGATCCTAATTTCAACACCGTCAGTGGTTCTTCTCTAATGACAGAGGATAGGCTAGAAATGCTTCATCTTACTTTTAATATTCCCCTTAACTTTTCTCTGTATAAACCATCTCCCCTCCAGAGGCCCAACTTACCTTTTGGGTGTAACTTATGCTTCTGGGTAAACCAACTCCGAGCAGGGCTTCGCTTCCCAGTCCCTGAATATCTTTGTAGACTATCCTTTTTGTACAGAGTTCTTTTGAACCAATTTGTCCCCTCGGCATTCCGGATGATGATAGGTTTCTTCATTCTTCTGAAGGGTTATGGGGGTAACCCTACTGCTGAGATGTTTTATTCTCATTATTCTCTTAAGTTTAAGCCCCCTTTCTTTTATGTCAGCGCTGGCCCCCGAGGTTTAATAAAATTTTTAGGGAAGCCCCAGAGTAGGGATAAGAATTGGAAAGAGGAGTATTTCTATGTTGGGGTTCATGGGAATATTTGGGATTTTCCAGTACATAATTGGATATACAATAAACCTCCTTTAGATAAAGCCTTTGAATACACCATACCTGAATCTGATCTGGCGTTGATAGAAAAATTAAACCAATCCTTCTTTGATGAGGGCCCCTTTGATCTGGCTGGCTTGGTAGAACAGCCAGCTATTCTTTCTCATTTTGGATTTTCTCAGGAGGAGGTTTCTCCGTCGTCAGATCTGGGTATTGGCTTATTTTTCTCTTCATCCTTCTGCATTTTATGATTTTGGGATTTTATTTCTCGCTGAAGCTTCTGACACTTTCTTTACTTTCTGCAGATCAATCTTGGAGGAGGACTCTTCCTGCTCTGCCTTCAGACTCCCCCCCTCGTCCTGCTTCTGGCTCTGATCGACGGGGTTCTCGGGAAGGCCGCAAGGCTCCCTCTGATAAAGGAAAGCGGGCGTTGACTTCTGCCGAGACGTTGCCAGAGGCTCGTCGCCAACGCATTCGATCTCCCCCCAGGGGCGTTCCAGAGGGTCCAGCCAATCCTCTCAATCGGCCACGAGCCAGCCGAGTTCGTTCTTCTGCCAACGATTCATTCACACTGGAGTTACCAAAATCTATTTTGGAGCTCACAGCTGAGGAGTCTCGCCACTTTTTGAAGTTGATTGTCACTTCTACTGACAATTTGCTTCTGGGTCAGCAGCCCTTGGACCATGAGCTGGCTATGGGCGCCCATCATATGACTAAGGTGTGAGCCTTGGCTAGATTCCTACTCTTGCTGTCTTTATTTATTTCTTAATATATCCTAACATTATTCGTTTTCAGGCAGCTGTTTATTTCAGCAAACTTCAGGCTCGGCTCTCGGCTGCAAATCAGGTGGAAACTTCCCGAGCTATGGCAGAGAAGGAAGCAGAGCTGGTGGAGGCGAAGCAGAGGTCCGCCACCCTGGAGAAAAGCAATGTCGGTTTATCTAACCGGGTGGCTGAGCTTTTGCAAGAAGTGGATTCCCTGAAGAAAAAGGTAGCTGACGAGAAGGCGAAGTCACGCCTTTATGGGACTAGGAAGTATGCGGAGGGAGTTAAGGCGTGTCACCACAATCTCCATCTCACTGAGGCTGGGCAGACTTTCTTAAAAGAGGTGGTGGATGGCCTGAAGGAGGCTTATCTGAACAGCAGCTGTTCCTTGGCAGATTTTGGTCCCCACATAGGCCATTATTATGCCTATGGCTTTAGGTCAGCACGCAAGCAGGCAGAGGAGCAAGGCTTTTCCGGGGATTTGGACATTAACGGCCCCTTGGCAGAGATACCGGCTTCGCCCTTTTTTAAGGGTGATCCTTACGAGGATATCGAGGCTCCATGGTGGCTCCCGGTTCTTCAGAAAGCTCATGCTGGCCTTCGAGCCTCCAAGGTGGATTTAGAGTCTCTGCCTGCTCCAGAGCTGCTCGCCTACCCCTTACTAGCAGATAAAGCTGCGGAGCCTTCGTCCTTCAAGAATGCTTCTGGAGATCAGGTGGACTTAATCGTGGTTAGGGAGGATTCTCCAGACCTGGTTTCACCGCCTCTGATCGAAGGTGCCAACCTTCCCCAGATGCCATTGCTCGAGGATGTGCCTCCTTCTTCTGAGGGAGTTGAGACCCCTGTAGCTCCTCTGGCCGACCCCTCTGCTGATCCCTCCTCTGCGCCCTTGGGTGGCTCTGTTGACCCTTCTTCTGCTGATTTTTAATCGTTGATTACCTAGAACAATTTATTTCTCTATTTACCTTGTCCTTAAAACAATTATATTTTCTGTTGTGGCTTGTTAAAAACAATTTACCTTTTGATCTTTATTTGTTCATGAATGCCTTATCTTTTGAGGCCACCTTATTTTGAATATCTTATATCTCGATGTTACTTGTTCACTTATAACATAATCTCCTCTTGTTTTGACTATTGCCTATTCTTATGAAATAAAGATGTATGTATGCTCAATGTTCTTTCTAAAAAAAAAAAACAGCCATGCATAATTGTCCACACGTATGGGTGCAAGATATTAGAAACCAAAATCTTGATAATTGATAAGCGAGAGTAATATTCATAAAATAAATCTTCAAAGAAGGGAGCTTCGTTCTTTCTTGTACATCGATCTGAAATTTTAAGGATTTCAATGCCTCCTTTCTTTGTTCTTCTTACTGGATCCTTTAGAGCTTTTCTAGGAACTTAAAAAGTTTTCCTTTCGTCGCCTCCTCTTTTCCTGCAGAGTTTCTTCTTCTCAAGCGAAATATTTTTTAAGATTGCAGATGTTCCATGCTCTGGGGATCTCCTTTCCCTCTGCGTCTTTAAGGCGATACGCTCCCCCGCCTAAGACTTCAGTTACGATAAAAGGTCCTTCCCAGTTCGGCTCCAACTTCCCCCTTGGCCTCAATGCATCTGCTCTTCGCATTACCAGATCTCCCTGCTGCAGACGTCTGATTTTTACTTTGCTATCATATAATGCCTTAACCCGACTTTTGATTTTGTCCGCCCTTAATCTAGCCAGCTCTCTCTCTTCCTCGACCATATCTAAGTTCTCTGCCAAAAGTTGGTCATTTTGTTCCTCGTTGAACGTCATGATTCGGTGTGTTTCCATACCTACTTCTGCCGGTATTACTGCGTTGGCGCCATACACTAAGTTAAAAGGTGAAACTCCAGTGGTAGTTCTGGGGGTGGTCCTATAAGCCCACAACACTAAGTCTAACTCATCAACTCAATTCGCCTTTACCCTTTCGACTCTGGCCTTCAGCCCATCCAGTATTGTTCTATTAGTGACTTCGACTTGGCCATTGGCTTGTGGATGGGCTACCGCAGCGAATCTTTGCTCAATTTTCATCTCTCTGCACCATCCTTGGATCTTTTTCCCATTAAACTGAGTGCCGTTGTCTGACACTAATATTCGGGGGACCCCATATCGACAACATATTTGCTTCCACAAAAATTTTATGATGTTACTTTCGTCTATTTTACTTAAGGCATCTGCTTCCACCCACTTTGTAAAGTAATCAATGGCGACCACTATGAATTTCTTTTGTCCTCTGGCCAATGGTAGAGGTCCAACCAGGTCGATTCCCCATTTTGCGAACGGACATGGTAAATGCATTTGGCCCAACTCTTCTGCAGGTAAGTGAATGAGTGACCCGTGCATCTGGCAGCCCTTGCATCTCTGCACTAGTTCTTTTGCATCAGTGTTCATGGTGGGCCAGAAGAACCCTGCCCTTAGAGCTTTTCTAACTACAGATTTGTATCCAGCGTGGTCTCCTCCACATCCCTCGTGTATTTCTCGTAGGACTATTTCTCCTTCTGCTCTCCCAACACATCTAAGATATGCCTGAGTAAAAGATCTCCTGTATAGATGTTCTCCTATCAAGCAATACTTCAAAACTTCTTTCTTCATACGTCCTTTTCCTTCTTCTGCCACTGTCGCCTCCTTCAAGGAATTGATGATGGGAGTTCTCCAATCCTCTCTATCTTCTACCTCAGTTACATCAGTTTCTACTCTGAGCGGTTCTGCTACCAGTAGGGTGATTTTTCGCGGTTGCAAGAGCGGGTATGCGCTGGCCAACTTAGCGAGATAGTCGGCTTGCACATTATCAGCTCTGGAGATTTGTTTTAGCTCAAATTTTTTCAACTGGTTTTTCAACTTGGTCATCTCTGCCAGGTACCTTTCGAAGGATTCTTTATTGATTTCATAGCCTCCATGGAACTGTTGGTATACCAGCTGCGAATCTGTAAATGCTATCAAGTTTTCTCCTCCTACTTCTACAACCATCTGCATTCCCCTAACTATCGCCTCATACTCTGCTTCATTATTTGACACGGCATAGTTAAGCTTGACAGCATATTGCAATACTTCTCCTTCTGGCCCTTCCATCAGAATACCAACACCGCACCCTTCTCTGGTAGCTGAGCCATCCACAAATATCCTCCATTCTTCTGCCGTTTGATTATCTTGACCAGTAGATTCTTGAATAAAGTCAGCTAAGGCTTGAGCTTTGATTGTCTTCCTTGGTTCAAACTCTACTTCATAGGCTCCCAGTTCTACAGCCCATCTCACCATTCGCCCTGAAGTATTAATTTTTCCCATAACCTGTCCTAATAGGTAGTTGGTTCGGACTATCACAGGATGAGACAAGAAGTAGGGGCGTAACCTTCTAGCTGTTGTAATGATTGCCAGACCTGCCCTTTCTATTTCTGAATATCTGACCTCAGGTCCTTGTAGCATGTGACTGACATAGTATATGGGCCATTGCTTACCCTCTTGCTCTCGTAGCAGAACAACACTTACGGCCGTCTCGCCCACTGAAAGGTACATGTATAGGGTTTCTCCTTTCTTGGGTTTCGCCAACGAGGGCAGATCTGCTAAATAGTGCTTCAATTCGTCAAATGCCTTATCACACCCTTCGTCCCATTGAAATTTGCACCCTTTCCTAAGTATTTTGAAAAAAGGAAAACTCCTTTCTGCTGACTTTGACACAAAGCGGTTTAACGCTGTAATTCTGCCCAGTAACCTCTGCACCTCTTTTATATTCTTTGGTGCCTTCATTTCCATGATCGCTTTAACTTTGGCTGGATTTACTTCAATTCCCTGTTTCGTGACCATGTACCCCAAAAATTTTCCAGAGGTGACTCCAAAGCTGCACTTCTCTGGATTGAGCTTCATGCCGCTTCCCCTGATCACTTGGAATGCTTCTTCCAGGTCTGTTATGTGCTCTGCCGCTTTCTGGCTCTTCACCAACATGTCGTCAACGTATACCTCCATATTTCTCCCCAGCATGTGTTTGAACAGTTTATCTACCATCCTCTGGTACGTGGCTCCCGCATTTTTCAGCCCAAAAGGCATTCGTATATATCCAAAAGTCCCTTCAGCTGTCACAAAACACACTTTCTTTACATCTGCAGGATCGAGACTGATCTGGTGATATCCCTGATACGCGTCCATCAGGCTCAGCCTTTCGCACCCTGCTGTGGAATCTACCAATTGATCAATCCTTGGAAGCGGGTAATGGTCTTTCGGACAGGCCTTGTTTAAATCTCGAAAATCTATGCACATTCGCCACTTCTTATCGGGTTTAGGAACTAACACAGCATTGGATAACCATTCGGGGAACTGTACTGGCACAATATGCCCGGATTCCATCAACTTCTTTACTTCTGTTTTAATTATGTCATCCTTCTCTTTCCCAAAATTTCGCAACTTCTGCTTTACCGGTCGGGTGGCAGACGATATGTTCAGACGATGTATAGCTATTTCTGGTCTGATACCCGTCATATCCGTCGGCCGAAAGGCGAAGAGATCTGCATTTCTTCTCAAACAATCTATCAGTTCTATCCTCTCGTTTTCTCCCATTCGCGTTCCGATCTTGGTGTTAAAACCTTTTTTATCAACAAAGAGTTCTACCAATGCTAGTTCCTCGTCCACCACCATTTTTCCTAGCTCCTCTTCTTTCTTTGAATTTGCCACCGTTTGTCTCTTTTGATCCACCTCTGTTACATCTCCCCCTTCTCTGCGTGGGAGCGCCAACCGGTCTGCAGTCCTCACCGCCTCCACATAGCATTTCTGCGAGCTAATCTGCTGTCCTTTGAGTTCTCCTATGCCCGCTGAAGTGGGGAACTTGACCTTCATGTAGTATGTGGATACGGTGGTTTTCAATTCGTTCAAAATAGGCCGACCAAAGATGATGTTGTATGCTGAAGGCAGATCTACCAATAGGAATTCAGTCACGAGTCTTCTTTGTTTAGGCCATACTCCTACTAATACATGAAGTGTCACCATTCCTAGAGGATGTACCGCCCCTCCCGTGAACCCATACAGAGCTGTTTGTACAGGCCTGATTTTTGTACTGATGTTCATTCTGTCAAAACACTCTTTAAAGATAATATCCGCAGAACTTCCTGTATCCACAAAAATCCTGGACACATCATATCCAGCTACCTCGGCTGTTACCACCAGAGAGTCAGTGTTAGGTCTGAGGAGGGGTGATTCGTCGTCTTCACCGAATATTATATCAGGCCTACGCTGCACTTCCATGACCTCCTCATAGTACTCTTCCGATTTTCCTTTTTCACTTCTGCGAACGGGCCGCTTGGTATGATAGGGACCAACTTCTGCTTCATGCCATCTTTGGGTGTATCTAGCTGCGGATTTTCGGGCCCGATTCGAGTCTCCACCCCATGGACCCCCTACTATCATATTAATAGACCCTTTCTTCGGTGGAGGAGGCAGTTCCCTGTCTTCCTCTCTTCTCTGCTTGTCTTTCGTGGCTTCTTCATCTTCTCCTTTCTCCACTTCTGTTCTGGGTTTCCCGTCCCTGTCCTGGGAGCCATCGACGAACCTTTTTAACGCTCCCAACCTTACTAACCTCTCAATCTCATTTTTCAAATGCCTACAAGAATTTGTGTCGTGTCCGTAATCGTTGTGGAACACGCAGTAATATTTACCTTTGGGTCGCGTAGGTGCCAGCGATCGATTAGGTGGGAATCTGAACGAAACGGACTTCTCTGTTAACTGAAAAATCTGGGCTCTGGGAATTCTCAACGGTGTATAATGGCTATAATTATCCCGTCCTGGATCTGTCCTCTGCTCGCCTCTAATGTGCAGTGGTGCGGCCACTATCCTTCTACCGCCTTCCCTTTCCCGTGCTGAGGCTACAGCTCTGCTTTCAGCACGTTTTGCTTTACTTACGTCTTCCAAGTTGATGAACTTGTCAGCGCGGGCTAAGACTTCCTCAAACGTTGTGGCTGGCTTCTTGGCCAGAGATCGAAATAAATCCCCTTCCCGCAGCCCTTGCACCAGCGCGCTAATCTTCACTTCCGCCGTGGCAGAAGGCACTTCGAGGGCCACAGTACTGAATCGCTTAATAAATGCTCTTAAGGATTCTTCCGCACCTTGCTTCAGAGTAAATAAGGATTGTGAAGTTCTCCTCTGCCGCCTCGCACTGGCGAACTGGTGCAGGAAAGCCGAGCTAAATTCCCTGAACGAGTAGATGCTGTCTTCTGCTAGCTGTCCAAACCATCTCTGGGCAGCCTGAGTGAGGGTGGTGAGAAACACCCGACATTTTACCCCGTTAGTATATTGATGCAGCAAGGCCACGTTTTCGAATCGGAGAAGATGATCGTAGGGGTCTGTCGTTCCGTCGTACTCAAAGGTTAACGGCTTGAAATTTGCAGGTAATTCATCTGCTCGAACCACCATCGCAAAAGGACTTCCACCAGGAACCTGGATCTGGCTGGCAGAGCCCATCTTCTGCCGCAATAATTGTATCTCTCTCTGCATCTCTTCCATTTGTCTTCTCACCTCTCGGTCGCACGACTGCTGCGTGGAAGTTTCAATGAGAGAAGCCGCCTCTTGCGTTTGGTATTTTCCTCGCAACGGATGGCTATCGGCACTTTGTTCGAGAGCCGTATCTGGTTGACATGGGCGTATTCCAGGAGTAGAAGTCTTTCTGCCTCGCATATCTGCGGCCTCGCATTTCTCTTCATCGCCTTCTTCCTTCTCTTTCCCTGCAGCAGCTTTTCCCAGGGCCTTCTGCACAGCTGAGTAGATGAAGCTGTCCAATTGCTCCGGCGTGAAGGTCTATAGGCCTGGAGCGACGGGCTCCCTCAACTCTTCCGATCTTCCTCTTATCCTTGACGTTTCCGGCCTTGCTACTTCTTGAAAATCCCCATCCAAATCTCGGATTACTCGATTTGTCATTAATCCTACTCTCTCAAGACAGCTCCGAGAAATTCTCCCACAAAGCAAATATACGGAGTGAAAGAAAACTGGATACCAAATGCAGTAATGGTGAAAATCTGGCCAGACAAGAAGGAGACTCACTTCTTACCAGGCGGTTCCCACAGACGGCGCCATTGTTGAGGTGTCAACAAAAATGAACATAAATTTGAATAATCGAAGTGAATCAATACTGCAAATAAATATAAAATGATAAGTGACAACTTGCTCTCCACAACTTCCTCTCTACAATTGGAAAGATATTCTTTGTATTGAAAGTAAGAAAAGTGGAAAAAGTCCCTTTGAAATACATATTTCCCTCTATTTATACTAGTTCCTAAAAAAGGTGGAGGGGGGCATTTCTGCCATTTTCCCCTCTGGGTACTTCCTCTATAGCTCTATGTACACCACTTCTTCTCTAGAATATTCCTTTTTCTGTTATTCTTTCTGTCCACATTAGTAGACCCCTAGGGCATGCTTTTCATCATTGCTTTCGGATTATTATCCTCTACTTCGAGTGTACAATATCTACTTGATTGCTTCCGTTCGTCTGCATCCGTTCGTCTGCGTCTGTTCGTCTGTCCGTTGTCCCTTGGGCCTATTCTGCTGGAATCTCCTCTGCACGTGCTCTGCTGAACTTCTCTTTGGGAATGCTCTGCTGGAACCTCCTCTGCACGTGCTCTGCTGAACCTCTCTCTTCATGGAGTACTTATTTATTTATGTTTATTATTTTCTAATTTTTATTTATGAGGAACCCATTCCTCTGCCCATATCAAATAGCAAAATACTCTAACAAGTAAATATAATACAAAATTACTAACCTTGTAATCCAAGTTGCAGCTTATGAGTCCCATGAGGATTTAATCAAAAAGTGCTTTGGAGGTGTGGATGTTTTTCCCGAAAAGAACTCTTGTATTTCCTTTTTAACCCGAGGATTGCAGTCAACTATTTCAATACTTGAAACAGTTTTACTTCTCAAATAGAGCCATTTCATATTGTAGCAATGTTTAATGCTTACTTTTCGAGGACATTCAAAGCTTTCATCCGTCCCCTTCAATTCCACTAGATCAATATCCTCAATTAGAAGACTATGAAGCTTCGGGAATTCATTTGCTTCAATTTCCCATTTCGGGCCTCGAAAAGCATTACATCGTAATTTGAGCACTTGAAGATTCGGCAGTGAAGAAATCTTGGTCATTTCTCTCCAAGGATAGCCCAACCCATTCAAATACAACTTTTGCAGATTTAATGCAAAGATTGGAAGCGGAATAACTGGTGCAACAACCTCAGACTTGAATGTAGGATTTTCAACAACACATTTAAGTGATTCTAGTTCACCAAGATCGGAAATATGATCAAAACAATTCATGGTCTCAATCACGTTAGGCATCAATTGAATTCGAATGCCTAGCTTCTTTAGTTTGGGGATCCTCTTAAAAACACCTATACTGCAACTGTCTAAACTCACACCGGATAGTGTTAAGAGGTTTGGCAAGAAAGAAATTTCACCTACATCAGGTACCCGTACATCGTTTCCTATGACATGAAGGTGCTTCAATTTTGTCATATCCCATATCTCTACAGGCAAATATGATGGAGGTCCAAAATATTTGATGTGTAAATGTCGATTGGCAATCAAGTATCGAAGTTTCCCAAGTTTGGATATGGAAGAAGGGAGATTTGTGTTGCATGTGAGAGCAAGATATTTTAACTTAATCAGTTCTAGTACTTCCAAAGGAAACTGATAAAAACGAATGTTAAGCACATCGAGTTTTTGGAGCAATGTTAAGCTAAAGCATATTGGTACCTGATATTGGTGATATGGACCTAAACAAAGAAGACTGTGGGTGGTGGATGCACAATTTTCCTCCATAGATTTACAAACATCTTTAATACCAAACAAAATGTTATTGTGGATGGTTAACCTAACCTGGTTTTCCATGGCTTCTCTTGAAGCATCACTACAACTATCTAGGACATGGAAAAAGTTTTTCTCCTCAGCTTCGTTATAGCAAAAGTGCCACCAAGAAGCATGAAGACCACACGTTTTTATTCTTTCTGTAGGATTGGATATGGTACTTCTTTCGTAGACCATAATAAGACTACGCAAATCAAGGTACTCCAAGCATTCTACACCAGAAATTTCTAAAGTTTGGAAAGAACCTTTCTTAATGATTTTCTCAACAATCCACAAATTAATGAGCTTGGATTTTGGGATCTTATTATTGGGAAAACTCCAATATAGAGAAAACACAATTTCAAATCTTCATTTAGATCCTCATAGCTTGGATATAGTACCTTTGATATTTCCTTGTATGCATTGATGAAAACTCGGTGTCTCTTCCGTTCTGCTACCTCAGTCCAGAACGATTCCGTCTTCTCGGCCTTGGATAGAAGATCCGCAACTGTAATGATCGTAAGAGGAAGACCTTCACATTTCTCAGCAATCTTCTTTCCAACTTTTTCAAGTTCGGGAGGGCATGTGCCTTCAACAAAGACCTTCTCACACAAAAGATGCCAACTTTCTTCTTTATTTAGCAAGCGCAAGTGATGATTAGCAAACGAGTCATCATTAGCTTGAGGTTGGATTCTACTGGTAAGCAAAACCCTACTTCCAAATTCATTGTCCGGGAATAAGCTTTCAAAGTGATCTTGGATTAGCTTTATATCCCACACATCATCTAATACAATGAGGTATCGTTTATCCTTGAAGCTCTCTTTCAAGTACTCAACAATTTCCTGAAATCCTCGGGTATGCATTTCATGGGCATCAGGATCCACTTGAGCTAGAATGGATCGAAAAAGTTCTTCAGGTTGATACTTTTTGCCTACTTTCACCCAAACATGACAATGGAACCATTCCAACATATCTAAATCCTGGAAAATTTCCTCAGCAAGAGTTGTCTTGCCAATGCCTGCCATTCCAACAACGGAGAAAAAGTACAAGGGCAAATCATGGAGGTCAATATCCACGAGGTGTAGTTTGAGTTTAGTGAATTCATCGGATAATCCAACCATCTTTGGCCTCGATGAAACTTGGAAGCTGGGGCGATCGTCTCGAAACTCCTCATCATCCACCAGCTTCTTCAATCTCTCCAAGAATGTTTGAGATTCAATAATGGATGCCCCCTTCTCCTGTAAAAGACATCTCCGTATTCTTCAACTAAATTTGGGATCTGTTGAAGTGAAGCTTTCATCCTCATCCTGCTCCTCTCATCCATTCTTTCAATTGACTCTTGAATCCAACTCAACTCTTTGATTAATAACTCTACAACTTCCAGACCAGGGGGTGTCATTGTCATACCAAAATAAGTTTTCATACGTGCCGTATCGCTCTTGAGACGAGCCACAGCAACATAAGCCGCCATCTCATGGATCTCAACTCTCTAATCTTTGTTTGTTTGGTTATAATCATGAAATATTCATGAAAGATTTTGGGATCTCAACTCGTGTAATTTTCTTTCAAGAATACAATATGATTGAGTTAATAAAACACTGAAATTATAAACATTAATTAAGAGGATGAAGTAATATTGAACTTATCAATATAATATTATTGAATTCCTCGATGAGCATCTTCACTTAGCTACAATCCAAACCCATAATTATTGGTCAACTTTTGATTAAATCATAGTTAATTAACTACTCTACCCATATGTTATAGCATAAGCAGCCATCTCAATTATCTCTCTAATTTAATTTTGTGGAAATACCTCCGTTTACCCATTTTTGTATGTCAAGAAATTTATTTACCCATTTTTTGGTCGAAATATCAATAATGCCCTCGGCTTAAGTTTATATTTACATAAAGTGGAAATACCTCTGATATCATATCAGCATATTGTGAACACGATATCAACATGTCAGCATATCATGAACACGATATCAGCATATCGTGAACACAATATTATATTTCGTGTTCATGATATGTTGAACCTTTCCGCTTATCGTGAACACGATATTATTTTTCGTGTTCACGATATGTGAACAATTCTGCATATCGTGAACACGATATTATTTTCCGTGTTCACGACATGTTGAACCTTTCTGCATATCGTGAACACGATATTATATTTCGTGTTCACGACTAGGGGTGGGCTTTTTTTTTTCGGGTATCGGGTACCCGACCCGACCCGATCGGGTAATACCCGATCGGGTCGGGTTTTCATATGCTTTGCGGGTATTTGGGTTCGTCGGGTCGGGTACCCGAAAATTTCGGGTCGGGTTTCGGGTACCCAAATATAACAAACTATTTGCCTAATTTGAATGAGATATCTCAAAATCTCAAATTTAGAACTTAACTCCACACTTAAAAAAAAAAAAAATTCGACCCGAACCCGACCCGACGGGTACCCGATTTCTTCGGGTATTTTCGGGTAGTAATAGTCGGGTACCCGATTTTGTCGGGTACCCGACCCGAAATCCCGAAACCCGAAACTACCCGACCCGATCCCACCCCTATTCACGACATGTTCACATTATCTGAAAGGTAGACGCGGGTAGAGTTTCTTGACACGAGTAGAGTTTCCTGGATGCGGATAGAGTTTCTGGACACGAGTAGAGTCTCATGGATTCTTTTCTTATGTAAATATAACTAAAATTAAGGGTATTATGGAGATTTCACTTTAAAAATTGGGTAAAAAAGTTATTTTTTAAAAAAATGGGTAGATAAATTTCTTGGCTCATGAAAATGGGTATTTTGGAAATTCTCCCTTTAATTTTTCTCCTCACAAATTAATGAAATAATGAAAGAATATTGGGTTTCAAGAAATGCAATATTATTTGATTAAGAGGTAGTAGCTAGCTGTCCACAACAACGCCACAATTAAATATCAATTGATATTCATTTCACTACTCTTCTACCCATGCATTATCATATATATAATATTAATGTTATCAATTAATTAACTTTATAATAGTTTTGATGGAACAGAAAAGTATAATAATCACACTTTTAATAATTATTATAGTTTGTCTATAAGAAATTTCAAAGATATAGTTTTGAAAGAGAGTTGTCCTCGCAAATTGTCGTAAAATTGTTAATATAAATTAGCAATACGTTGTCACAGAGCAGTAAAAAAGATTTGTTTGTCATAACAGTGGGGTGTAAAAAAATCATTTACCAGAAAACTTTTGCAATAAGTAATAATTGATAATTGATTTATTAGATCATTAGTTGCATGATACTAGCTAAAACATCTGCAGCTCTCCTCTTAGTATAACTGATGAGCCATATATGTGAAAATAGTAAGATTTCTATGTGGAGTCCGAGAGATGAAAAAAGGATTCAAAAATTAGCTATTAACAAGTGTTGGATAGTGTATTAATTTGTGAGATTTAAAATGTTCCATTTTATCCATATGATGCAAGGGTTGGAGTACTTCTTGCACCCCATGAATTAATGGAAGTGTTGAGTTGTGATGTCATCGAATACACGTAGCGTGTAGTGATTATTTTGGAATATCAGATATAACACCAAGCTAATGCAATATCAGTAAATCTCTTAAAGATTTTTCTCAACAAATGATCAGTAAAATTTGCACCATATGATTAATATCATGTGAAAATTTAAATAATTGAAATATATTTTCTTTTCAATAACATAATTAATCTACAAATATAGTATATTTGCAATCTAAGTTTGGCTTAGAGATGGAACAATTAATGGTTCTGAGTTGTGGAAAGGTACTGATAACCAAAATGGATATCATAACCTAAAAAAAACAACTTAGGCATGTTACCTTCTTCTTCTTCCTCTTCTATTCCATTTTCTTTCTTTGCTGCGTGGCCAACATATATCACAAAATTAGTAGCGACAATTAAATTAGTTTAAAACTATACGCACCACATAAAATACTAAATACCCCCAAGTTTTTAAAATTCAAAGATATAAACTTTTTTTTTTTTGAGTTGTATTTAGTATTTTGGGATACTCCTATAAACCAGGTGCACGAATGAGCGAATGGATGGGCTCCTTTTGGCTCGGTCTGGATCACCGTCCAAATTAATAAACTTTTATATTATATTAATATGATCTTTATGTATAGATATATGACATAAGTGATATTACTTAAGGCTATGTTTGGAAGATAGTTCATGTAGATATAAAAATTCATGTAGATAGTTCAACTTTTATATTATAATAATTTAATATTTATATAATATTAGAGAAAACATCAATATTAGTCCGCTAAGTATTCTATTTTCCAATTTTGGTCCACCACTTTTGGTGAATCCAATTTTGGTACCGTAACTTCAATTTTGTACAATTTAAGTCCGATTTTTACTGGATTTTGGTCGGTGCTGACATGGCAACCGGAATAGCCTACGTGGCAAAAAACTCTAATCCCCAATTTTTTCCCACCAAAAAAATTGCCACCTTGGTTCCACCTCAGCAAAAATATAATAAAAAAATCTTCTTCTTCCTGTAAACGCCGTCACCGCCGCCCACCGCTACCTCTTCTTCCAATGTATCTGCTACCTCCCCCTTCGCCTGCCGCCACCGCAACCTCCCCCTCCGACGCCTACGCTTCCTGATGCTCCCCTCCACCACCACTGTTGTAGCCACCACCTTCGTCGCCCCTGCTTTCGCCATAAGAAGATCCACGGGTGCTTCCTTGGACATACGCGCCATCAGGTCCGGTCACGTTAGCAACCTTGGCGTGGCCGTCGTTTCCAACCTCAACGGTGAACTCCACCGCCTCGCCGTCGCCAAGGCTGCGGAAACCGTCAGATTTGATCGTTGAACCATTTCACGGTCCCTCTCTTAAGATGGTGAAATGGTTATAACCCATGAAATGGTTCAACGGTCCCTCTCTTCAGTGGCAATGGCTAACGATTATAACCCTAATGGTTCAACGGTCTCTCCCAATTGAAACCCTAAGCCCTGTCTCTCCCAATTATAACCCTCTCTCACTCTTTGTAACGCGTGAGATATTTTGGTGGAATACTCTGGGGTCGCTATGGCTGATGGGGTCGGGCTGGGGGTTGCAAGGGAGGGGTGGGGAAGAAGACCCTTTTCAAATTTTTTTGATTTTTAAATATATTGTATTTTTAATTTAATTTTATTAATGATGTGGCAGCCACGTGGCTTGTCCACGTCACTCCAAAAAATCGGGAATTAGGGTTCCGATCCACGTCAACAAATTCCAGTAGCCACGTCAACCTCCGGTGAAAATTGGACAAAAATTGATGTTAAATACTAAAATTGGATTCACGAAACTTGGTGGACCAAAATTGGAAAATGACATATTTAGCGGATTAAAATTGATGTTTTCCCATAATATTATGATAACATTTATGTTCCAATGTCATAACACTTATGTAGCATATATGTTAAATTACTATAATATAAAGGTTATATTATCATAACATAAAAGTTTAAAATATATCATAGGTCTACAATACATTATAAAAGGTTGAGCTAGCATAACATAAAAGCTATGCAAGTATAACATTTATAAAGGTTATGCGAATATATGTAACATAAAAGTTAATATGCAAATATTAAATTTATTTTGAAAAGAGTTAATATCAGATTAGATACCTGAAATTAGGGGTTATTTCAGATTTGATACTCGTATGTGGGGATGTACCATGGGGTAGTTGATTTCCATCTATTTGTAGACAACTTATGATGACTCGATACATTTGGGTACCAAATTTGAAATAACACCTAGTTTCGGGTATCAAATCTGATATTAACTCTTATGTATCCCTTTCTCGATGTTTGATTGGAATTGATTATACTATCTCTTCATATTGTTTTCGATTAGTGATACTTGATTTTGATTGGTTGTCTAAATTAAGTATTTGATAATTGCTAAAATTTTAAATCATGAATCCTAATTATTGTCATTTACTTTTCATTAATAGTTAAATAGAGGTTGTGCATCACTAAGATAGCACAATCATATACTATTGAATCAAGCTAGTGTATTTGAATTTCATTTCATCTTATAGTCTCGATGATCAATACATTTAATAAATTAAATGTAGAGTGCTTATTTTAGGTTGTTCGATTAAATATGATTAATTAGTGATCTCATTCTAATTTAACTAATTTAAAGAGACAATTCGATTTAACAAAGATTTGTGTCAAATAAAGTGCGACAATTCTATAATAATTATCCGAGAGGGGGTGTTACACTAATAACTAAACTGTCAGCTGAAATATTCAACTCTATTGATTTCTTTTTTAACTTGATTTCTAAATTACTCGATTAATTTAATGATATTTAATTGATTTGAACCTTCATCCCTCTTTTAAATTGAATAAAGATGGTGTAATTAATTTCACTTTTCATTAAGGATCAGTTTCAACTTCCCCTATACTTGTAGTTTGGCTAGAAAAAAATATAAGAATTTAGATACAAATTTATATGAGTTGGACACACAAATCAAGATCCATTCACAAGGGTTAACCTGATCAAAGTTCCCAAAAAACGCTCTCACGCGCGTTTCATGCCCCCCCACGCACCTAATACTCGCGTTCAACAGATTTGGATCCACATACATTTATGTGATATTATGTATACCTTTATATTAATATAATCATATTTTTATAATTTTTAGTTATGTCAATCATACCTTTAGTTATCTACTTCTACATTTTGGTTATGTTTGTTATACATTTTAGATATGTTAGTTGTACCTTAGATCACCTCCAAGGCGTAGACAAATCTTGTGGCAACTGCAGATTTTGCCCAAAAAGAAACCGCAGATTTTGCCACGAAGGAGTTTCCAATGTTGTACCAAATTAATTTGAACACAACTAACTGCTGATAAATAGTAAATGACAAATCTGCCACTTGATATTCATCAACAGAAATCCATATTGTTTTTCTTGATTTAATAGTAATTTGTAATAATCACAAAAACTTTTGTGCATCAGGTGCATGGATCCTAGATCCATGCACCTGACCCGACCCGTGCATGTACACGCGTCCCACGCGCTCCCACGCGTCTGGGTAGATGCGCTCAAATCCACTCAAATTCGCTCGTTAAGAATATTTTTTAGTTATGTTAATGATACATTTTAGTTAGGGATGACAGTGGGGTGGGGAATCCTCGTTCCCCACGGGGATCCGCCTCGAACGGGGTGGGGATTCCCCGAAATATACCCCCGCGAGACATGTATATGGCTTGATTTGTTCAACCGGTGGCATGTGAGACATGAATATGGCTACCAATACTATATGTTTAGCCTGAGACATGTGAGACATGGATATGCTGGATTCACTCCGCCGGTGGCATGTGAGACATGGATATGACTATTAATGATATATGCTTAGCCGGTGGCATGTGAGACATGGATATGGCTTGATTTGTTCAGCCGGTGGCATGTGAGACATGGATATTCATGATATGTTGAGCTCAATCCGATGCCTAGTAGATGGTGGTCAAGGGCCCAATGAAAGAAAATGATTTTGAATGAAATATTTTGATTCATTAGTATGCATCATGAGCATCATTCATATTATATACATTATGTGCATAATTTTTACTTACTGAGCTTTAGCTCATAGAGTTCATGCATTTTAGGTAAATGGAATGATGTGTAAGCTCATGGACTTACTGATGTTATGTTGAGTTCCTATGAGTTCGGAGATGGTGAACATGGATGACAACCTGTTGGGTTAAGCTATATGTTATGAACTTATTTTGCTTTAAAGAATATTTTGTTAATATTTGTTAAACCTTCGTTTTATTCTCGTACTCTGATGCGTATAAGTATGTAAATATATCGGTGAGTGTGGCTTAAGATTATAATACACACTAAGAAACATGTTATAATATACTAAATTGTTTTTGTGTGCAAAGAGGGTTATTTATATTATGATGTTTTAAAAGAAAAAAAACCGCACATGTTCTCTTACAGGTCTTTTGATATAAAACTTATTATAAATATGACTATGTAAGAAAAGTGGGCGTGACAGTTTGGGTAGTGATACTGAAATCCAAGGATCAAGCATTCCAAAGCTTTAAAGACTGGCTTACTGAAGTGGAGAACTCAACAAGAAAGAAGTTAAAGTGTCTCAGAACTGATAAAGGGCTGGAGTACACCTTAGATCAATTTAACTCCTACTGTAAAGAGAATGGAATTTTGAGACATAAGTCTGTACCGGGCACTCCTCAGCAAAATGGATTGGCTGAGAGGATGAACCAAACCCTACTGAATAAAGTAAGGTGTATACTGCTAAGCTCAGGCCTATCTAAGTGCTTCTGGGGTGAAGCAGTCACCACTGCAGCCTATCTTGTGAACAGAAGTCCTTAAACAACACTGCAACTCAAAACTCCAGATGAGGTATGGAATGATGAACCAGCTAACTACACTGAACTCAGGATATTTGGAAGCCAAGCCTATGCTCACATAAGACAAGACAAACTAAAGTCTAGAGCAAATTATGGTGTTATGAGAAGGATTATCAGAAGTGCATAATCAGTAGGGATGTGACCTTTGATGAAACAAGAATGCCACTGAAATAAGAGGAGTCTACTGCTAAGCCAGGCTCAGATCAGGAGAAATCCAGGCTTGAGATGGAGACTTCTCTGGAAAGAAATCAAGCTCAGGAGGAGAAAAATCAAAATTAAGCTCCATCAGATTCAGACTCAGAAGGAGAACAGCTTGATGGAAATGGCATGGAGACTTATTAGCTGGTCAGGGACAGGGCTAGAAGGAATATAAGACCCCCTACAAGATTTGGTTATACAGATAATGTCTTTTTTGCTCTTCTTGCGGCTGAAGAAGTTGACACTGAAGAGCCTAAGGACTACAGGGAAGCTAGCTCATGCAGGGATAAAAGGAAATGGCTAGGAGCAACCCAAGAGGAATTGAACACACTTGCTAAGAACTCTACTTGGTGTGTTGTTAACAGACCTAACAACAAGAACCTTGTAGGTTGCAAGTGGAATTTCAGGAAGAAACCAGAAGCTATACCAGGAGGAGGGATAAGATATAAGGTCAAGCTTGTGGCTAAGGGATTCACTCAAAAAGAAGGAGTGGATTACAATGAGATTTTCTCACCAGTGGTTAAGCACAGTTCAATCAGGATTCTTCTTACAATAGCTGCTCAGTTCAGAATGTTCCTACACCAAATGGATGTCACTACTGCTTTTCTACATGGTGAATTAAAAGAGACAATATACATGAAGATACCAAAAGGGTTACAGGTGGAAGACAAGGAGAATAAAGCTTGCATGCTCAAGAAATCACTGTATGGATTAAAACAAAGTCCAAGACAACGGTACTTAAGGTTTGATCACTTTATGCACAAGATCAAATTTCAAAGGAGCAAGTTTGATAACTGTGTTTACTTCAAGCATTCTCATAAATTTCACACTTACCTGTTACTTTATGTTGATGATATGCTAATTGCTAGCACTGAATATCAAGGAGCAGCTTAAGGAGCAGCTTAAATCTGAGTATGAAATGAAGGATCTTGGGTTAGCAAGAAAGATGCTGGGAATGGAGATCATTAGAGAGGGTGATCAAGGCACCATTGTTCTCAGTCAGACTGAATATCTAAGAAAGTACTTATAAGGTATCAAATGAATCAGTCTAAAGTTACTTCAATTCCAGTTCAACCTCAGATCAAACTCAGCAAAGCTCAGTGTCCTCAGAATAAGAAGGAAAAAGTTGAGATGAGCAGAATACCTTATGCTAATGCTGTAGGTAGCACCATGTATGACATGGTGTGTTGCAGGCCTGATTTAACTCATTCAATGAGTTTAGTAAGCAGGTATATGACAACTCCAGGAATGATGCATTGGAATGCAGTGAAGTACATGCTCAGATATATAAATGGTTCTGTAAATAAGTGTTTGAGCTTCAGTAGTAGAAGGTGTACAGATGATGCGGTGATTGGATATGTTGATGTTGATTATGCATCAAATCAAGATACTAGAAAGTCTACTACAGGTTATGTGTTCACTTTATTTTGAACTACAGTAAGTTGGAGGTCTTCTAAACAATCAATAGTTTCATTATCATCAACTGAGTCAAAATTTATTGCACTCACAGATGCAGCTAAAGAGGTAGTATGGTTGAAATGAATATTGGAAGAATTTGGGCTGTTTCAATAGAGTGTGACAGTGAATTGTGACAACTCCGGTGCCATACACTTAGCCAAACATCCAGGGCTTCATGAGAAGACTAAGCATATATATGTTAAGCTTTATTTCACCAGGGATTTGGTGGAGAAATAGGTACTTAAAGTGAAGAAAATTCCCACTGAATTGAACCCTGTTGATGCTTTTACTAAAGGTGTTCCATCTACAAAGTTTCAGTTGTGTATGGACTTAATTAGGCTAAGAGGAAAGCCTTCCACAAACATTACTTGAAGTTTATTACTGGGAGAATGTAGCTTGTTCAGCCTAAGGTGGAGATTTGTGAGAAGTAGGCTGGAACAAGTCAATCATAAGAGTAAAAGGCTGGTAGCGGGTCTTTTACAATGGTTCTTAAAGCGTTGTGGAATGGGCGTTTTGTATAAAGAAAAAAAATCGGGTGTTGAGAAATGAATGGAAAGCGTTATTTCACTTAAGGAGTCGTGACACGTGGACTAGAGCGTTTCTTTCTGATTGGCTGGGATAAGTCGCGCTTGACTTATAAAAGCGCAATTCGACTTGGAATGGTGGTTAGGGGAGAAATTAATTAGGCGAATCAGAGGCTGACATGTGGCAGCGGTTATGGACGTTATCTGGGATCACGAGCCGAGCTAACAAAAACAGGGACTCGACTTTGATTCAAGGGTGCAGATTCATTTGATGATATCTCACGCGTTTCTCAATCTTTTCGTTGATTCTTTTTACTGTATTTAGCTGGAGTTTAGCTCTTCAATCAGATATAGATTGCTCTTAGAGTTAACATTTTTAGAGAGAGAAATGAGAGAGAGAGAGAGAGAGAGAGAGAGAGATAGCTTGAGTGTTCGTTGTTCTAGCAATGTAAACTTTCAGATTTGATTGCTTGAATGAGAAATATCTCCTCCCCATTGTTCATTTGATGATATCTCACGCGTTTCTCAATCTTTTTCGTTGATTCTTTTTACTGTATTTAGCTCGAGTTTAGCTCTTCAATCAGATATAGATTGCTCTGAGAGTTACCATTTTTAGAGAGAGAAATAAGAGAGAGAGAGAGAGATAGCTTGAGTGTTCGTTGTTCTAGCAATGTAAACTTTCAGATTTGATTGCTTGAATGAGAAATATCTCCTCCCCATTGTTCCCGTGGATGTAGGCTTACGCCGAACCACGTAATCGATTGTGTGTTGTTGTGATTTACTTGGTGTTCGTGTTGATTTTGAGCTAAGATTCGAATTAGGGTTTTCATTGCAGAGTAGATTGTGTGTGTTCTTGGTCGATTGCAGGTGAATTTCCTATCATATGTAATAATATTAACTAACCAAAATATGATGAATATGGCAAGAGTTTCCATGCGTGCAAGCTTGGATGAAGAAGCTAATGATAATTTATTCCAAGTCCAAGCAAATTCACAGTTTAAAAGGAAGAAGCGTGTGTGTGTTTTTATTAGTAAAGAAAGGAAGAGTTGCATTCTCACTGTAAAAGTGTGTATGCGATTTATCCGGCCTTTGGTATATCAAAGTCGTGGTTTTACTTAAAGAATCGTTTTGAGTCTTTCATGTTTTTAAGGGCGGCCAATCATGAGTTGCCGTGTGTAAAGTTGAAGCCGTTATTTTGGTTGAGGCAACAACCTGTTCAGTAAGCTTATCAGTTGGAGTTTTAAAACAAAGTGCGAACGAGCTAAGTTCAAGATCCGATTTCTGAGTCATTTCTTGATTCTTATTGCATTGTAAACCCTGTATATAAGGGTATTTAGCTAGGGTTTTACATTACAGCTTTACAAAATAACGAGAGAGTTCTTGAGAGAGAAAGAGTGCTTGTCAATAAGGTTTTACTTTTGAGAAGTGTGAGTGATTGAGTCTGTAAATTGGATACGATCTTTGAAGAATAATGCTAGTGATTGTTTCTCCGTGGATGTAGGCTTTTAATTCAGACGAACCATGTAAATTGCTTGTGTCCTTGTTCTGAGTTTTGATTAGATTCGTTGGTTGATCTTTCAAGGGTTTTTAAGCATTGATATTGTCGTTGTGTTGAAGAGATTGGAAAATGTTGAGACAATATTTTTTTATTCCTCATGGTACGATTCATTTTCGGTTAGATTCGGTTCCAAAACCGTCAGTTTTCGATTACCGAAATATAACCGTGTAATATATGATTTCCACTTTGGTTCTGAAACAATCGATTAAATAACAAATGAAAAATATTAAATTTATAAAAATAATATAATTAATAAAATCAATGGAAAAGGGTTACAATCAAATGAAAAGGTATTACTTAATTAAATATAAATATATAATAAAGTTAATTTTTTTTGTTTTGAATAAGACAACAAATATTTCTGTCTCTGTTTGTCGAGTTTTAAATATTTAATATAATATCAATTTTATAAATAAATATTTTTTATTTTTTATGTATTTTTATATTTACTTAAATACTATTATAAAATTTATAAATATAGTTTCTTAGAATTTATATAGTAGGGATAGTTGTAGTAATAGTAGTAAAAATGCCCAAACGGTTCGAAAAATCAGAACCGAGCCGGTTCGAACATTGACCCGTTTCTGGTTTCGAACAGTAACCGGAAACCGGATATATCCGGTTAGGTTACGGTTCGGGGATATTTGGAACCGGTAAACCGGTAGTTAAACAGCCGGTTTTCTCATTTTTTTTATTTTTTATTTTTAAATTTGATCTGCTATGTGGACGGCTGTCGTTGAATTGAGTATAGCCGTTGGAGATCGACGGCTAGGGCTAACTAGTCGTTTGAAACCAGCCCGAACCGGAAACGGTTTGAAACCGGCGGTTCAAACAACCGGTTTTTGTAGAATTTGAAATGGACGGCGTGGATCTACGGGCCGTTGATCTCGGGCCGTTGGAGATCAACGGCCCGGATTGAGTAACCGGATCGAACCGTCGGTTTAACCGAACCGGAACCGGAGCATCACCATTTGTTTTTTTTTTGAAATCTATAAATAGGGGTTGAAATGTGTATTTTTCACACCTCTCTCTTGCTCTATCTCTCTCAATTCTTGCAATTCTAGCAAAATTAAAGTTGTTAGTGAAGTTTTTTTTGTTCTAATTCAAAGCTTATATATCACATTTTAGTTCTACTTTGTGCTTCTTCATTTCTACTTCTACATTTCTTCTACTTCTACATTTCTACATCATGCCTCGAAGAGGATCATCGTCTATATCTCGTGGGAAGGGTAAAAATCTCATGACCCCTCCTCTTCGAGATGATCATCATTATATCGACGAGCTATTGAATTTGGGTGATGATGTTGATTTGGGCCCCGAAATCCAAGCCTCATTGGCGGAAAGTGAAGATGAGATGTCGTTGTCTCCGACAACACAAGAAAGTGCACAAGAAGGAGGTGGCGGCCCTACTCAAACCACTTCAACACAAAGAGCCGCATCATCACTTCGAAGTGATATTTTCTCCGTCCACTTCAAGGAGGAGCAATGTCCAAATTCAAACATCGACTACATTGTGTCTTGCAACCATTGTTCGACTAAATACAAGTTCAAGCATGGAGGGGGATATTGAACTTTCAACAAACCATATCTTGAAGAAGCATCCGGGTAAGATGGGATTGGATCGGTCTCAAACGCAACTACGAGGATCTACCGGCTCATCACTAGGTATGGATTCTTTAACTTTTAAATTTAGTCAATTAGAATGGAGGAAAGGAAATTGTGATTTGATTGCAATGAAACATCTTCCACTAGGATATCCATGCGATGACATATATGAAGATCATATTAATACGTATTTGCAACCGCCTACTAGAGTTATATCTAGGAACACTCAAACACGTGATATGGCTAAAAGAGTTGTGGAATTTAAATATCAATAAATACAAGAGTTAGCTCAAGTTAAAACAAAATTTACTATTTGTTGTGATTTGGAAGTAGGATCCTTTTGGATTTAATAATTATATGGGTATTACTTGTCATTGGATTAATAGTGCATGGAATCATTAAAAACGTTTAATTGCTTTTGTATCATTTGAAAAACGGCAACCGGATTTCATATTGCTCAAATAATTAGAGAAGTTTTAATTGATTATGGAATTTTAACTAAAAATTTTGTTGTAGCCTTTGATAATGCGTCAAGTAATACCGCTAGCATACCTATCCTTATTGAATTTTGTAAACCTCCAATACATGGTGTATTTTTTCCATACTCGTTGCATGGCTCACGTTTTTAACTTATATGTTCAAGATGGTTTAAAAGTTGTAGAGGAAGAATTAATCAAAATTAGAAAATCAATTAATTTTTTAACTTCTTCCGTTGCTAGACGTAAACAATGGGCTATGTTTTGTAAGGATAATGGTATGAAAGTTAGAAAATTTGTTAGAGATGTTGAGACAAGGTGAAATTCTACATATTATATGCTTCAAGACACTTATGATTATAGAGAACTTTTATGTGTTTTTTTTTTTTTGGAAATGAATGTTCCTGAATATATGTTAAGTAGTGATACTTGGGATTCTTGCACAAATTTGTTAGAAATGTTAAAAGGTTTTTGAACAAGCAACTAAGGACATTAGTAGATGTTTTTATCCTACTTCTCCTATATCATTAGATCAATGTGTGATATTGCTTTAATTTTTAATGCTTTTGTTGATTATAATTCTTTGAGTCATGTATTTATTTTGATGAGACCAAAATGGTTAAAATATTTTCATGAAATACCCCCCCTATTTTTTGTGTGCTAAATTATTAGATCCTAGGATTAGAGAAGATGACTTAGAAGAATTATTAACTATGTATTATAATGCATTGTTTCCAAATGGACTTCTAAATGATTATGATGAAGTAGATATATGTCTAATCCTAGAGAAGTAGTTGCTAGAGCTAAATGATATTTGGTTGATTTATTTAAAGAATACAATACAATAAATAGTAGTGAATCTAGTACCAGTGAAAATGTAAGTGCTAGTGAAAATGTAGGATCTAGTAGTTCTTCATCTTCTTCATCTCACTTTGGACCGGCCCTTAGTCAATTTTATAACTTTTATGACATTAGAACACAAAAACGAGCTTGAAGTAATCATTCACAAGAATTAGATAATTATTTAGGTGCCACTTTTGAATCAATTGCTTTTGACGCCCTTAGATTTATTGAAGTGGTGGTCACAAAGGACCACCATGTATCATATTTTAACCATTATTGCTAAGGAACTTTTTGCAAGTCCCGCCTCGACGGTCTCGGTTTGAACATGCATTTAGTATTGCGGGTCACACATTGACTCCGAGACAAGCAAACTTGGCCATTGAGAATGTGCAAAACTTTATGCTCCTTGAAGATTGGTGCAAACCCGCCAGACGTAAACAACATCTAGATAACGAAGCAGCATTGGACGATGGTGGTCCTGATTTGTTTGGCTACGACTCGAACACATCATCCTCTGGCGGCGGCACTCCAACCAACTTCGAAGATTATAATTATTGGACCGACGGGTAAGTTAGGTAAGAGAACTACGTGAGCTTTGATTCCTTAATTTTATAAATTAAGGATACGTAGGCAATTTCATTATAAATTTGGAAATGAATTTCAATTCCAAAATTATAATGAAACTCAAGCTCTTTCAAATTTTTTTTCTCCTTCTCAATCTTTTATTTACAAATTTGTAGATAAAATTGAAAAGTTGTAATAGATAGAATTTTTTTATGTAAATTTGTAATAGATAGAATCTTATAAATTGTAAACTTTTTTATGTAAACTCAAGTTAGTCTCATTTAATATTTTGTATTCTAAAATATCAATTTACTCGAAAACAAGTATTAAAAATCATAATTGGTGATTGGGAAAAAAAAAAGGGACAAAACCGGCCGAACCGGTGGTTCCGGTTAAATCGCCGGTTCCGGAACGGGAACCGCCATGTCCCCTCCCTCGGTTTGGTTTCAGTTCGGCCATTCCGAAACCGGGAACCACCGGTTCCGAACCGGAACCGGAACTGGGAAACCGGATGAACATGTCATAATAATATATCTACAATAATGTTTACTCATACTTCCTACATGAATAATGGCAACACTATACTGTTCAAACCATAAATTCAACTTTACACAAAATAACTAGCTACTTCACCCTTTTGGTAACATGTCAATAAAAGGCAAATAACACTTACTCCCCTGTAAAACACTGAATTGTCTTCAAATATGAAATTAATTCGCAATAAGAATTACCAAATATACAACAGTTGAATAAACATAAGCATCATGAGTTTCGCAATATTATGATTGTTGAATATTCAAATGGAAACATTATTCAACAGAAAATAAAAATGACAAAATAAGTAGAAAAAAGATATATAAAATTGTCATAATATTGTGAATGCTCAAATGAACACATTGATCACCAAATGATTAGCATCTCCTCTTCACCTCCTCGATCCCTACAAGAAAGGTAGCAACCATTATTTGTTTCTTAGAAATAATGAAGACAATAGGGATGCAAACTCCAAATACACCACAGATGCATGACCTCTAATTTATTACTTATAAAAATTAAACAACAATAATTAGGATCCATGATCTAAAAGTTCTATCAATCAATTATATAATAACTCAACTTGGGTGATATATCAAATTAAACATCATTAATTGAAATCAAGTTAACCAGATGGCAAGAGAAGAATACAAAATATATTAAGAAGTAAATAGGTACTCTTGGTTCAAAAATGATAATTAATTAAAAATTGAATAAATAACAATGAACAATAGCAAAATGAAACCACGTATATATACATGCATCTATGTATGTTAAATTGGAGCCGTGGATCCTAAAGAATTTAAAGCTTACTGTAGCAATGTTTTATGCTTACTTTTTGAAGACATTTAAAGCTTTCATCTGTTCCCTTCAATTTCACTAGATCAAGGTCTTCCATTATAAGACTGAAGACTTGGGAATTCATCTTCTTCTATTTTCCATTTTGGACCTTGGAAGGCATTACATTGTAATTTGAGTACTTGAAGATTTGGTAGTGAAGAAATCCTTTTCATTTCTCTCCAAGGGTAGCCCAACCCATTCAAATACAACTTTTTTTAGATTTAATGGGAAGATTGGAAGGGGAATGACTGATGCAACAAGCTTAAACTTGTGTATAGGATTTACGATGACACATGAAAGTGATTCAAGTTCACTAAGATCGGAAATATGATCGAAACCATTTAAGGTCTCAATCACATTAGGCATCAATTGAATTCGAATTCTTAACTTCTTTAGTTTGGGGATCCTTTTAATGACACCTATAGTGCAACTGTGTAAGCTCACATCAGATAGTGTTGAGAGGTTTGGAAAGAAAGAATTGTAATCAACATCGGGTACATCGCCACCTATGACATGAAGATGCTTCAATTTTGTCAAATTCCAAATCTTCGTAGGCAAATATGATGGAGGTCCAAAGCATTTAATGTTCAAATGTCGATGGACAATCAAGTATGGAAGTTTCCCAAGTTTGGATATGGAAGAAGGGAGATTTGTGTTGCATGTGAGAGCTATATATCTTAACTTAACAAGTTCTAGTACTTCCAACGGAAACTCATAAAAACGGATGTTAAGTGCATCGAGTTTTTGGAGCAATGTTAAGCTAAAGCATATTGGTACTTGATATTGATGATATGGACCTAAACAAAGAAGACTGTGGGCAGTAGATGTACAATTTTCCTCCATTGATTTACACACATCTTTGATGCCAAACAAAACGTTATTGTGGACGGCTAACCTGCTCTGATTTTCTATTACTTCTCTTGAAGCATCACTATAACTATCCAGGACATGGAAGAAGTTTTCCTCCTTAGCTTTTTCATAGCAAAAGTGCCACCAGGAAGCATGGAGACCACAACATTATATTCTTTCGGTCGGATTGAGTAAGGTACTTCTTTCATAGACCATAATAAGACTACGCAAAGCAAGGTACTCCAAAGTTTGGAAAGAACCTTTCTTAATGATTTTCTCAACAATCCACAAATTAATGAGCTTGGATTTTGGGATCTTATTGTTATGTGGGAAAACTCCAATATAGAGAAAACACAATTTCAAATCTTCATTTAGATCCTCATAGCTTGGATATAGTAGTACCTTTGATATTTCCTTGTATGCATTGATAAAAACTCGGTGTCTCTTCCGTTCTGCTACCTCAATCCAGAACGATTCTGTCTTCTCGGCCTTGGATAGAAGATCCGCAACTGTAATGATCGTAAGAGGAAGACCTTCACATTTCTCAGCAATCTTCTTTCCAACTTTTTCAAGTTCGGGAGGGCATGTGCCTTCAACAAAGACCTTCTCACACAAAAGATGCCAACTTTCTTCTTTATTTAGCAAGCGCAAGTGATGATTAGCAAACGACTCATCATTAGCTTGAGGTTGGATTCTACTGGTAAGCAAAACCCTACTTCCAAATTCATTGTCCGGGAATAAGCTTTCAAAGTGATCTTGTATTAGCTTTATATCCCACACATCATCTAATACAATGAGGTACCGTTTATCCTTCAAGCTTTCTTTTTTTTTTTTTTTTTTAAAGGAGTACCAAAAGTGCTTGATAAGCAAAGATGTGTTTGATGAAAGCAAAATGCCACTTAAGAAAGAGGAGAAGACATCACAGTAGCTTCATCATCTTCACAGGGATCTCAGTTTGAGGTGGAGCCTCTAGTCATCAATCAGAACATGGAGGAAAGCTCCAGCTCAGAGGGAGAAGAAGAGGCTGAGGAATCAGATCATGATGATGGAGATAACCAGCTAGCAAATTATCAGCTGGTAAGGGACAGGTCAAGAAGAACAATCAGACCTCCAAAAAGGTTTGGTCATGCTGATACTGTGTCTTTTACTCTTCTTACTGCTCAAGAGCTTGAGAGTGCTGATCCAGCCACCTACAAGGAATCTATCACTGGATCACAGAAAGAGCAATGCCTTGTAGCTATTCAAGAGGAGTTGAATTCATTAGACAAGAATGAAACCTGAGAGATTGTTGATAAACCTCAGAAGCAAAAACTTGTTGGTTGTAAGTGGATCTTCAGGAGGAAAGTGGAGGTGACAAAGGGCAACAAGATCAGGTTCAAAGCTAGGTTGGTGGCTAAGGGATTTACTCAGAAAGATGGGGTGGATTACACTGAGATCTTTTCTCCTGTGGTTAAACACTGCTCTATAAGGATATTGTTGGCCATGGTAGCTCAATTCAACATGTATCTTCATCAAATGAATGTTACAACATCATTTCTCCATGGACAACTAAAAGAGAGGATTTATATGGTGATTCCAGAGGGACTTCATGTGAATGACAGGGAGAACAAAACATGTTTGCTCAGGAAATCTCTGTATGGACTCAAGCAATCACCAAGGTAATGGTATCTCAGGTTTGATCATTTCATGACTAAGGCAGGTTTCTCTAGAAGCAAGTTTGATCATTGTGTTTACCTAAAGTATGACAATAATTCTCACACTTATCTTCTATTATATGTTGATGATATGTTGCTTGCTAGTACTTCTAATGAATCTTTGCTTGAAGTTAAGTCTATGCTTAAGACAGAATTTGAGATGAAAGACCTTGGAGCAGCTAAGAGGATGCTTGGGATGGACATAATCAAAGATGAGAAGAGTGGTGAAGTGTTTCTGGAATTGGCTGATTACTTGAAGAAGGTCTTGATTAGGTATCAAATGAATCAAGCTAAAGTTGCAAGTGTACCTATAAGCCAAAGTATCAAACTGTCCAAGGAGCAAGAACCTCACACACAAGAAGAAGTGGACAAAATGGTTAAAGTTCCATATGCTAGTGCTGTTGGTAGCTTAATTTATGCAATGGTAGCTTAATGGCACGGCTGTGAGTTGGAAAGCTATGCATCAATCCATAATGGCTCTTTCAACCACAGAGGTAGAATTTGTGGCTATCACTTAGGCTGTGAAGGAGGCAATATGGCTCAAGGGGATTCTAAAGGAATTTGGGCTGAAGCAGAAATGTGTTGACATACACTGTGATAATAATAGTACTATACACTTGACCAAGCATCACAACTATCATGAGAGGACCAAACATATAGATGTCAAGCTGTACTTCATCAGAGACAAAGTGGATCAAGGAGAGGTCAAGGTAAACAAGATACCATCTGAGGAGAATCCAGCTGATGTCTTCACCAAGGCATTACCTATTGCTAAGTTTGAGTTGTGTTTGGAACTTCTTGGTTTGAGGAGAAAGGGAGGAACAAGCTCAGATAAATAGCTGAAAGTTAGAGTTACATGGGAGGTTCAGCCATAAGGTGGAGATTGTGAAGTATATGGCTGGAACCTAAGCTGCAAAGCTAAGCAGTTCACATAAAATCATATGGTTTTGATTAAGGCAGAAAGACAACGCTTTTATAAGCGTTGTTGAATTGGAATTAAGCGTTGTGGAAGGTTGGTATATTTAAAGCGTTGTGAAAGACTATAAGCGCATTTCATACTTATAAAGGCGCGTTTCTCATTTGTGCTAAAGTTGCATTTTTCTCTTTCACCTAGAAGTCGTGTTTCCACTAAAAAACTCGTGTTTGATCTTAAGCTTGCAAGTCTGAAATCTTGTGAACGAATGAGAGGCGAACACGTGGCTTGGAAGGCAGTTAATTTGGTTGAGATTTGCAGGAGGAAAAACAGAGTGCTAAAGATGCGATCTTCAAGATCTTCTACAGAGCTCAATTCTTATCCTTTTGATCTGATTTCAGTTGCATTGTAAAGCCTATATATATGGCTATAATGGGCTGTTATTAGGTTAGATTGAGATAGATACCATTTAGAGATATTCTTGTGAGAAGTGAGTGTGTTCATTAGATTAGAGTGTTTGTGCTGCAGATTTGCAGAGAGAGTTGTATTGTTTTTCTTTCGTTTTAAATAAGATCTTCCCTCCACATTTGTTCCCGTGGATGTAGGCATTAAAGTCGAACCACGTAAATCCTTTTGAGTGCTGTTCTTGTTTAGTTTTCTTTGAGTTTCTTTGCAAGCTTCAAGAAATGGTGGTGTAGTTCTTAAGTGTTGAGATTAATTGGTGTATTTTCTTAACAATCTACTATAGTGGTTTTCTCTGGGGTGGTTATCTGAAATCGGGATTATAATCATGTAGATCGAAGGGAATGAAGAAGTACACTGCGATAGACAAATGGAACACACAGCTCAAATCCCTCTACCAAACTGTTGGAAGGCTTCTAATCTCGGAAAAAATATAGAATTTATGGTCCTTCGTAGGAGATCGAGTATTTTGGTCACTTATGCATATCTTAGCAGATTACTATCGGACTCGTCTTTGTGACGTTTCGAATATCTGATTTTGGCGCGCATCTGTTGAAAAGCTTGTGAATACTACTAATACACTCTCATATCTTCTTCTACTGTTTGAGAATATTTTGGGTGCTTCTAGTGCTACGCCTGCCTGTTGATATGCCTATCACACCTTTTTGCAAATATAATTTTGTGAGATGAAGCTTAATTACCACTCACAAACTAAACATATTCTGTGGATTACGAGTCGATTTGTCCCATGAAGTTAGATTAGTGAGATAGTATTCGTTAGAATCCTATTCTTAAGAATATATGCTTTATTTGGCTTCATTTTCAATCTTCATTTTTATTCTGTAGATTCAGATTTGTACTTATTATAATTTTTTTGGATTAATTTTTTTTTCTTTTTAAGACTATATCTTCTTGCACTTGGCAATATAAGTTTTCTTTTGTTTCTCTCATTATATCCAAAAGTCCACGAGTTTTTGTCGCTGCAATCGAAGATTATCAAATACTTTCGATGTGAATTTATGACACCATCCATTATAATGCATTTAGTTGGATAAACGCGAATTTGGTCCCTTAGTTCCATTATTTGTCACTACATTTTGTAAAATATTATTTGATTACTAATGGCATGTAGTAGTGGAGATATCAATTAAAACCATGAAAAATCGAATGATCCAGATGTTGGACGAAAAGGTTCACATGATATATGAATTCCAAATGTTAAAATTGAGTATTCAACAGAACACATCATTAAATGGGGAAACAAAGATGAAGAAAACAAGAAACATACGATTTTCATCATATTATGAATGCTCAATAGCAATTGAACACATATTAGCAGCTCCTATACCCCTTCTCCCTGCAAGAAAGATAACAACCATTATATGTATATTTCGACAAGTATTTATGAGCTAGCCTAGCTGTTTCTAACAAAATAATGAGTGGACAAAAATAATATTGATTCAATGGTGTATAGATTCCCATTTATGATATTCACTTACATATTAACATTTTGTATAAGATATTGCATAGCCACTTTAGGATAAATTACATATTTAAACCAAAATGCTAAATGCTAAACCACGTGCAACGCACATAGATTTCATGAATATTACTAACCTTGTACTCCAAGTTGCAGCTTATGAGTCCCATGAAGATTTAATCAAAAAGTGCTTTGGAGCTGTGGTTGTTTCTTCCAAAAATGATTCTTGTATTTGCTTTTGAAATAGAGGATTGCAGTCAACTATTTCAATACTTGAAACAGTTTTACGTCTCAAATAGAGCCATTTCATATTGTAGCAATGTTTAATGCTTACTTTTCGAAGACATTCAAAGCTTTCATCTGTTCCCTTCAATTCCACTAGATCAACATCCTCAATTAGAAGACTAGAAAGCTTTGGGAATTCAGCTGCTTCAATTTCCCATTTCGGGCCTTGAAAAGCATTACATCGTAATTTGAGCACTTGAAGATTCGGCAATGAAGAAATCTTGGTCATTTCTCTCCAAGGATAGCCCAACCCATTCAAATACAACTTTTGCAGATTTAATGCAAAGATTGGAAGCGGAATAACTGGTGCAACAACCTCAGACTTGAATGTAGGATTTTCAACAACACATTTAAGTGATTCTAGTTCACCAAGATCGGAAATATGATCAAAACAATTCATGGTCTCAATCACGTTAGGCATCAATTGAATTCGAATGCCTAGCTTCTTTAGTTTAGGGATCCTCTTAAAAACACCTATAGTGCAACTGTCTAAACTCACACCGGATAGTGTTAAGAGGTTTGGCAAGAAAGAAATTTCACCTACATCAGGTACCCGTACATCGCTTCCTATGACATGAAGGTGCTTCAATTTTGTCATATCCCATATCTCTATAGGCAAATATGATGGAGGTCCAAAATATTTGATGTGTAAATGTCGATGGACAATCAAGTATCGAAGTTTCCCAAGTTTGGATATGGAAGAAGGGAGATTTGTGTTGCATGTGAGAGCAAGATATTTTAACTTAATCAGTTCTAGTACTTCCAAAGGAAACTGATAAAAACGAATGTTAAGCGCATCGAGTTTTTGGAGCAATGTTAAGCTAAAGCATATTGGTACCTGATATTGGTGATATGGACCTAAACAAAGAAGACTGTGGGTGGTGAATGCACAATTTTCCTTCATTGATTTACAAACATCTTTAATACCAAACAAAATGTTATTGTGGATGGTTAACCTAACCTGGTTTTTCATGGCTTCTCTTGAAGCATCACTACAACTATCTAGGACATGGAAAAAGTTTTTCTCCTCAGCTTCGTTATAGCAAAAGTGCCACCAAGAAGCATGAAGACCACACGTTTTTATTCTTTCTGTAGGATTGGATATGGTACTTCTTTCGTAGACCATAATAAGACTACGCAAATCAAGGTACTCCAAGCATTCTACACCAGAAATTTCTAAAGATTGGAAAGAACCTTTCTTAATGATTTTCTCAACAATCCACAAATTAATGAGCTTGGATTTTGGGATCTTATGATTATGTGGGAAAACTCCAATATAGAGAAAACACAATTTCAAATCTTCATTTAGATCCTCATAGCTTGGATATAGTACCTTTGATATTTCCTTGTATGCATCGATGAAAACTCGGTGTCTCTTCCGTTCTGCTACCTCAGTCCAGAACGATTCTGTCTTCTCGGCCTTGGATAGAAGATCCGCAACTGTAATGATCGTAAGAGGAAGACCATCACATTTCTCAGCAATCTTCTTTCCAACTTTTTCAAGTTCAGGAGGGCATGTGCCATCAACAAAGACCTTGTCACACAAAAGATGCCAACTTTCTTCATCATTTAGCAAGCGCAAGTGATGATTAGCAAACGACTCATCATTAGCTTGAGGTTGGATTCTACTGGTAAGCAAAACCCTACTTCCAAATTCATTGTCCGGGAATAAGCTTTCAAAGTGATCTTGGATTAGCTTTATATCCCACACATCATCTAATACAATGAGGTATCGTTTATCCTTGAAGCTCTCTTTCAAGTACTCAACAATTTCCTGAAATCCTCGGGTATGCATTTCATGGGCATCAGGATCCACTTGAGCTAGAATGGATCGAAAAAGTTCTTCAGGTTGATACTTTTTGCCTACTTTCACCCAAACATGACAATGGAACCATTCCAACATATCTAAATCCTGGAAAATTTCCTTAGCAAGAGTTGTCTTGCCAATGCCTGCCGTCCCAACAAGAGAGAAAAAGTACAAGGGCAAACCGTTGAGGTCAATATCCACGAGGTGTAGTTTGAGTTTAGTGAATTCATCGGATAATCCAACTATCTTTGGCCTCGATGAAACTTGGAAGCTGGGGCGATCGTCTCGAAACTCCTCATCATCCACCAGCTTCTTTAATCTCTCCAAGAATGAATGAGTGAGTTGTTTGGAATCCTCCATCCCAATTTCATCATCAAAAAATCCACGATCAAATTCTGCAATCAGCTCTGGGATCTGTTCAAGTGAAGCTTTCATCTTCATCCTCCTCCTCTCATCCATTCTTTCAATTGACTCTTGAATCCAACTCAACTCTTTGATTAATAACTCTACAACTTCCAGATAGGGGGGTATCATTGCCATACCAAAATAAGTTTTCATACGTGCCATCTCGCTCTTGAGACGAGCCACAGCAACATAAGCCGCCATCTCATGGATCTCAACTCTCTAATCTTTGTTTGTTTGGTTATAATGAAATATTCATGAAAGATTTTGGGATCTCAACTCGTGTAATTTTCTTTCAAGAATGCAATATGATTGAGTTAATAAAACACTGAGAGAGTTGAAAAAGCACTATCTCGTTGAAAGGTTCTATACATCTGCCCTTGAAATTATAAACATTAATTAAGAGGATGAAGTAATATTGAACTTATCAATATAATATTATTGAATTCCTCGATGAGCATCTTCAATTAGCTACAATCCAAACCCATAATTATTGGTCAACTTTTGATTAAATCATAGTTAATTAACTACTCTTGCCTGGCATGCATATAATATTATATGTTATAATGTTCTATTGATGAGAAAAATATTTGAATAAACACATTTTCAAAACCTGAAAAATTGGTTATAAAAACCATCGTCCTAATCTGACTCTTAAAAGCAGCCACAGCAGCATAAGCAGCCATCTCAATTAACTCTCTAATTTAATTTTTCTCCTCACAAATTAATGAAATAATGAAAGAATATTGGGTTTCAAGAAATGCAATATTATTTGATTAAGAGGTAGTAGCTGTCCACAACCATGGTTTAATATTCAATATTATTGAATTCCTCGATGAGCATCTTCACCTACCCACTTAACACTACGATGCAACGCCACAATTAAATATCAATTGATATTCATTTCACTACTCTTCTACCCATGCATTATACTATATACTCCCTCCGTCCCAAGTAACTTTGCCTAGGTTGACCGGCACGGAGCCTAAGAAAAAACTGTTGACTTTGATTGAATATGTTATTTTAATGTTTTTTTGTGGCAATTTTATAATTAATGTGTGTTTTTTGAGTGCAAAATAAGTAAAATGAAAGAAATGGAGGGGTAAACAGATGTTTTCACTGCCACAAACCTGGATATCATAAGAAGGATTGTCTCAAGTACAAGCAGTTTCTGAAGAACAAGGGAAAGACTCCATCAAATCAGGCTAATCAGACTACAGAAGCAACAAATTCAAATTCAGGCTATGAGTCAGCTGTAGTTCTAGCCATCACATCCACCAAGGTAAATGCTGAATGGATCTTGGACTCAGGGTGTTCATTCCACATGACTCCCATTAAGAATTCCTTCCAAGAACTCAATTTGGCAGATGGAGGAACTGTCATGCTAGGTAATGATTACAGCTGCAAGGTAAAGGGAACTGGTTCTGTGGCACTTAGAATGTTTGATGGAGTAATTAGGATTCTTCAGAATGTGAGGTATGTACCAGAGCTAAAGAGGAATCTAATATCACTAGGGATGCTTGATACTCAAGGTTATAAATTCCACTCAGAAGCTGGAACACTCACAGTGTCAAAAGGAGATAGAAAAGTGATGCAAGGCACCAAGAGGAATGAGCTCTATTTCCTCCAAGGTGAAGTCTGTGTTGGAAATCTGAATTCAGCTCAGGAGATGGATAGAACTCTATTATGGCATAGGAGGCTGGGGCATATGAGTGAAAATGGACTTCTGGAGCTTGCCAATCAACAGGTGTTTGGAAGAGACAAGATAAGCAAGTTGGATTTCTGTGACTCATGTGTTCTAGGGAAGAATAGGAAGCTGTCATTCAAGAAAGGGCAGCATTTCTCAAAGGAGAAAGGGCAGCATTTCTCAAAGGAGCCATTGGAGTATGTACATTCAGACCTTTGGGGGCCTTCAAGAACTCAAACTAGGAGTGGAGGAAGATACTTCATGTCATTAATAGATGATTACTCTCAAGGAAGGTGTGGGTCTACATTCTGAAATCAAAGGATCAAGCTTTCATCACCTTCAAGGAGTGGTTGTCTGAAGTTGAAAACTTATCAGGGAATAAGCTAAAATGTCTCAGAACAGATAATGGCTTGGAGTTTACCTCTGAAGAGTTCAATGGCTTTTGCAGAGAAAAGGGGATCTTGAGGCATAGGATTGTTCCAGGTACACCACAACAAAATGGCCTAGCTGAAAGAATGAACCAAACTATCTTGAACAAGGTGAGGTGTATGCTTATAAGCTTAGGTCTAGCTAATTGCTTTTGGGGTGAAGCTGTGGCAACTGCAATCTATTTGATTCATAGAAGTCCTTCTTCAGCCATTGACTTCAAGACTCCTGAGGAAAGGTGGAGTGGAACTCCTGCAAACTATAGCGACTTGAGAATCTTTGGCTGTATGGCTTATGCACATGTAACTCAGGATAAGTTAGAGCCAAGAGCTCTTAAATGTGTATTTCTGGGATATCATAAAGGTGTTAAGGGCTACAGGTTATGGTGCTTTGAATAGGAGTACCAAAAGTAGTGCTTGATAAGCAAGGATGTTGTGTTTGATGAAAGCAAAATGTCAGTTAAGAAATAGGAGAAGACATCACAGCAGCTCCATCATCTTCACAGGGATCTCAGTTTGAGGTGGAGCCTCTAGTCATCAATCAGAACATGGAGGAAAGCTCCAGCTCAGAAGGAGAAGAAGAGGCTGAGGAATCAGATCATGATGATAGAGATAACCAGCTAGCAAATTATCAGCTGGTAAGGGACAGGTCAAGAAGAACAATCAGACCTCCAGAAAGGTTTGGTCATGCTGATACTGTGTCTTTTACTCTTCTTACTGCTCAAGAGCTTGAGAGTGCTGATCCAGCCACCTACAAGGAAGCTGTCACTGGATCACAGAAAGAGCAATGCCTTGTAGCTATTCAAGAGGAGTTGAATTCACTAGACAAGAATGAAACCTGGGAGATTGTTGATAAACCTCAGAAGCAAAAGCTTGTTAGTTGTAAGTGGATCTTCAGGAGGAAAGTGGAGGTGACAAAGGGAAACAAGATCAGGTTCAAAGCTAGGTTGGTGGCTAAGGGATTTACTCAGAAAGAAGGGGTGGATTACACTGAGATCTTCTCTCCTGTGGTTAAACACTTCTCTATAAGGATGTTGTTGGCCATGGTAGCTCAATTCAACATGTATCTTCATCAAATGGATGTTACAAAATCATTTCTCCATGGACAGCTAAAAGAGAGGATTTATATGGTGATTCCAGAGGGACTTCATGTCAATGACAGGGAGAACAATACATGTTTGCTCAGGAAATCTCTGTATGGACTCAAGCAATCACCAAGGTAATGTTATCTCAGGTTTGATCATTTCATGACTAAGACAGGTTTCTCTAGAAGCAAGTTTGATCATTGTGTTTACCTAAAGTATGACAATAATTCTCATACTTATCTTCTATTATATGTTGATGATATGTTGCTTGCTAATACTTCTAATGAATCTTTGCTTGGTGTCAAGTCTATGCTTAAGACAAAATTTGAGATGAAAGACCTTGGAGCAGTTAAGAGGATGCTTGGGATGGACATAATCAAAGATGAGAAGAGTGGTGAAGTGTTTCTGGAATTGGCTGATTACTTGAAGAAGGTCTTAATTAGGTATCAAATGAATCAAGCTAAAGCTGCAAGTGTACCTATAAGCCAAAATATCAAACTGTCCAAGGAGCAAGAACCTCACACACAAGAAGAAGTGGACAGAATGGTTAAAGTTCCATATGCTAGTGCTGTTGGTAGCTTAATGTACGCAATAGTATGTTGCAAGCCAGATCTTGCCTTTGCCATGAGTATAATTAACAAGTATATGTCAAATCCAGGGCAAGATCATTGGGAAGCTGTCAAGGGAGTGATGAGGTACTTGAATGGCTCAGTGGACAATGGTTTAAGTTTCAGAAAGGTCTCAGAATTAGCAGCACCTATAGTGGGCTATGTGGATGCAGATTTTGCAGCTAACTTTGACACAATGAAGTCTTTATCCAGTTATTTGTTCACTTTAGTTGGCACAACTGTGAGTTGGAAAGCTATGCATCAATCCATAATGGCTCTTTCAACCACAAATGTAGAATTTGTGGCTACCACTTAGGCTGTGAAGGAGGCAATATGGCTCAAGGGGATTCTAAAGGAATTTGGGCTGAAGCAGAAATGTGTTGCTATACACTGTGATAATAATAGTACTATACACTTGACCAAGCATCACAGCTATCATGAGAGTACCAAACATATAGATGTCAAGCTGTATTTCATCAGAGACAAAGTGGATCAAGGAGAGGTTAAGGTAAACCAGATACCATCTGAGGAGAATCCAGCTGATATCTTCATTAAGGCATTACCTATTGCTAAGTTTGAGTTGTGTTTGGAACTTCTTGGTTTGAGGAGAAAGGGAGGAACAAGCTCAAATAAATAGCTGAAAGTTAGAGTTACATGGGAGGTTCAGTCATAAGGTGGAGATTGTAAAGTATATGGCTGGAACTTGAGCTGCAAAGTTGAGCAGTTCATATAAAATCATAGAGTTTTGATTAAGGCAGAAAGACAACGCTTTTATAAGCGTTGTTGAATTGGAATTAAGTGTTGTGGAAGGTTGGTCTATTTAAAGCGTTGTGAAAGACTATAAGCGCATTTCATACTTATAAAGGCGCGTTTCTCATTTGTGCTAAAGTTGCATTTTTCTCTTTCACCTAGAAGTCGTGTTTCCACTTAAAAACTCGCGTTTGATCTTAAGCTTGCAAGTCTGAAATCTTGTGAACGAATGAGAGGCGAACACGTGGCTTGGAAGGCAGTTAATTCGGTTGAGATTTGCAGGAGGAAAAACAGAGTGCTAAAGATGCGATCTTCAAGATCTTCTACAGAGCTCAATTCTTATCCGTTTGATCTGATTTCAGTTGCATTGTAAATCCTATATATATGGCTATAATGGGTTGTTATTAGGTTAGATTGAGTTAGATAGCATTGAGAGATATTCTTGTGAGAAGTGAGTGTGTTCATTAGATTAGAGTGTTTGTGCTGCAGATTTGCAGAGAGAGTTGTATTGTTTTTCTTTCGTTTTGAATAAGATCTTCCCTCCCCATTTGTTCCCGTGGATGTAGGCATTAAAACCGAACCACGTAAATCCTTTTGAGTGCGGTTCTTGTTTAGTTTCCTTTGAGTTTCTTTGCAAGCTTCAAGAAGTGGTGGTGTAGTTCTTAAGTGTTGAGATTAATTGGTGTATTTTCTTAACAATCTACTATAGTGGTTTTCTCTGGGGTGGTTATCTGAAATCGGGATTATAATCATGTAGATCGAAGGGAATGAAGAAGTACACTGCGATAGACAAATGGAACACATAGCTCAAATCCCTCTACCAAACTGTTGGAAATCGAGTATGTTGAGGCTTCTAATCTCGGAAAAAATATAGAATTTATGGTCCTTTGTAGGAGATCGAGTATTTTGGTCACTTATGCATATCTTAGCAGATTACTATCGGACTTGTCTTTGTGACGAATCGAATATCTGATTTAGGCGCGCATCTGTTGAAAGCTTGTGAATACTAATACACTCTCATATCTTCTTCTATTGTTTCTGTTTGAGAATATTTTGGGTGCTTCCAGTGCTACGCTTGCCTGTTGATATGCCTATCACACCTTTTTGCAAATATAATTTTGTGAGACGAAGCTTAAACCACTCACAAACTAAACATATTTTGTGGATTACGAGTCGATTTGTCCCATGAAGTTAGATTAGTGAGATAGTAGTCGTTAGAATCCTATTCTTAAGAATATATGCTTTATTTGGCTTCATTTTCAATATTCATTTTTATTCTGTAGATTCAGATTTGTACTTATTATAATTTTTTTGGATTTAAAAAAAAAACTATATCTTCTTGCACTTGGCTATTAGGAATGATTCTATCAGTTCCACAAATCCGGGATAAGTATTGTTTTTCCATATTTATCTTGACTGTATTTCCCTATTATCTTGCTTGTAGTTTGTTTTGGTCAACTTGTAATCTTGGCCCATTACGTTTTGTATTGTATTTATACCCATGTTATTATTCTTTGTAAATCAATCAAACACATTTTCTATATGGTATCAGTAGGGTTACGATCTATCTAAGCCCTAATCCACTCTTCCGCCACTTTTTTTTTTCTCGGCCATGGAGCCTGCTTCCACAGTCACCACTCAGGGTGATTCTTCAACCTCTTCTTCACCACTGATCATTCCTATTTCTGCTAGGCACGATCTCCCGATTAAATTAGACCACCGCAATTTTACCTCTTGGCGTGCACACCTTATGACACTTCTTCGCGGCCATAATCTTCTCAGTTTCATTGATGGCTCTCGTCCGTGTCCGATGCGTGCCGTTGACGGATCCAATTCTGCTATCATTGATGCGTGGGTGCAACAGGACCAATTGCTACTGACAGCAATCTTTGGTTCCCTCACAGCCGAAGTGCTCCCGCTGGTCTCTTCCGCGTCGTCCGCTGCGGAAGCTTGGGGGATCTTGTCTCGATTGTGTATGAGCAAGTCCCATTCCCGTGTCAATAATCTCAAGAGCGATCTCTATCGTATTCAGATCAAAGACCGCTCCATCACTGAATATCTTCATCACGTCAAAGCAATGGCCGATGAACTCGCCATTATTGACGAACCTGTCAAACCAGATGATCTTACCCTCTTCGTGATCAATGGACTCGGTCCACATTATGCCTCTATCGTTGGGCCGATCCGTGCGCATGAGACGTCGCTGCGGTTTGAAGAATTGCATGATCTCTTGTGTGCTCATGAATCTGCAATTCGCTCATCTGAGGCTGCCCACGCCTCTCTCCTTGCTACTGCCAATGCCGCCCGTTTTTCCAACAACGGTGGTGGCCGATCGCATCAGGGACATTCCAAGTCCCGTGGTCGCTCCTCTGGTCGTCGACCTTATTCAGGTAATCAATTGTCCTCTGGTTCTCTTAATACCAGTAACACGTATTCTCCTTCACAGAACTGGACGAATCATGGCAAGCCTTCTGGACTTTCTGATAATCGCCCGTCGCCAATTGTTTGTCAATTTTGTGGTTTCAAAGGGCATGGTGCCCTTACCTGCAGACGTGTGCCTCCTCCCTCAGCCAATTTTGCATTGTCCCTTGTTGATTCCCAACCTCAAAATCAGTGGATGGTCGATTCAGAAGCATCTCATAACCTTACTGCAGATTTAAGCAACTTGTCCATTCATTCTGAGTATAATGGCACTGACGAGGTACATATTGCTGATGGGTCCGGGCTTCCAATCACTCACTCCGATACTTCTTTATTACCCTTTCTGTCTCGTGATTTTTTGTTATCAGACTTATTATGTGTACCATCTGCGAAGCGTAATCTGTTGTCTGTGAGCAAGTTTACTCGTGATAATAATGTTACTATGGAATTCTTTCCTTCTTACTTTCTTATTAAGGATCGAGCCACGGGGGCGCCTCTACTTAAAGGCTTGTGCCATGATGGGGTTTATCACTTGCCATCTAGCCCCGACTCTGCTGCTCAGTCCCCCATATCTGTTTCTGTTGGCGTTCGTGCGTCTTCTCCGTGTTGGCATGCACGACTTGGTCATCCGTCTGTGGAGACCAGTCGTCTCATTATTAATACGTTTAATTTACCTGTAGGCTTCCTTTTCATACTAGTTCTTTTGTTGCTGAACATCCGTTGCACTTTATTTATGCTGATGTGTGGGGCCCTTCCTCTGTTTCGAGTGATGGCTCCAAATATTTTCTATTGTTGGTTGATTTGTTCTCCCGTGATTGTTGGCTTTATCCTATAAATGCTAAGTCTGAGGTTGCTTCTATTTTTCTGAATTTTCGTCCCTTAGTCGAGAACCAGTTTGGGTTTAAAATCAGGAATTTTTATACAGATAATGGTGGGGAGTTTCAAGCTCTTCGTGCCTCTCTTGTTCAATTGGGTATTAGTTGGCTCACAACTGCCCCTCATACACCCCAACCCCAACAAAATGGGATTTTCTAAAAGACGTAATCGACATATTTTGGAAATTGGCAGGGCTCTCCTTACTCATGCTAATCTCCCCTCTTCATTTTGGTCTTATGCTCTGCAAACCACAGTTTATCTTATCAATCGAATGCCTACCCATCTTCTTGGTCAGCGCAGCCCGTTTCAGGTGTTATTTAAAACAAACCCCAATTATTCGAGGATGCGAGTATTTGGTTGTCTGTGTTTTCCCTGGCTTCGCCCATACACCTCCAATAAATTATCTCCACCTTCCCGGCCCTGCATTTTTGTTGGCTATTCGACGTCTCAGAGTGCTTATTGATGCATGGAGGTTACCATAGGTAAGATCTTTATCTCACGCCATGTTCAGTTCATTGAAGATAGCTTTCCGGGCTTCACTTCAGCCTCGACAGTGGATGGTCAGCCGTCCCAGTCTGGCTCCATCACTCTATCCATCCTTCCATCTATCCCTCCTTCGATGACTCCGTCACTCCTTGCTCTGATGTCTCCTGTGCCTCCCTTGGTCGTGGCTGATCCTCCTCGGTCTTCCTCACCTGCTCCTGTTTCCCCGCATCCTCCAGCTTCTCCGCCTGTTTCCCGCACCCACCGGATGCGAACTCGGAGTCAAAATAATATCTATAAGCCTAAGTTACTTCATGCTGCCACTAAACATCCACTTCCTGTTGATATCGAGCCGTCTACAGTTAAGCAGGCTCTTTCCTCGCCTCACTGGTGCCTTGCTATGGACGATGAGTTCACTACCTTACAGCGTCATGGTACATGGGAGTTGGTTCCTTCTCCACCTCGTGGTAATATCATTGGTTGTAAGTGGGTTTTTTCGAATCAAGCGCAAACACGATGGCTCTATCGATAAATACAAAGCTCGTCTTGTTGCCAAAGGGTTTCATCAGTGCCCTGGAGTTGATTTCAAGGAAACTTTCAGTCCTGTCATTAAGCCGGCTACCATTCGCACGGTCCTCACGATTGTTGTCTCTTATAACTGGGAGCTTCGTCAACTGGATGTCAGCAATGCCTTTTTACATGATAATCTTGATGTGCCTGTTTATATGTCGCAACCGCCAGGCTTCAAGGATCCTTCTCACTCTAACCATGTCTGTTTACTTCGTCGATCACTTTATGGTCTTCGCCAAGCCCCTCGAGCTTGGTATGACTCTTTGTGTGCTGCTCTTATGAGATTTGGTCTATCTCGCTCGAAGGCAGACACCTCTTTATTTATCCTTCATTCTGGTAATGATAGGTTATTTGTCCTTGCTTATGTTGATGATCTGGTTCTCACAGGCTCCAATCCGTCTCTACTGTCTGTTTTAACATCACATTTGCAGTCTTGCTTTGCGGTAAAGGATCTTGGCCCTCTTTCATATTTTTTGGGTGTCGAAGTTGCTTCTTGTAGGGAGGGTTTATTTCTTTCCCAACACAAGTATATTGTTGACCTTCTTCGCCGTCACAAGATGGATGGTGTTAAACCCGTGGGCACACCGATTGCATCTAAGCCCTCGTCCATTTCCGGCTCGGTTAACCCCACTGAATATCGCAGTGCCATTGGAGGTTTGCAATACCTCACCCTTACTCGTCCTGACATTGCCTTCACGGTCAACCGTCTTGCCCAATTCATGTCTGCTCCGACACCTGACCATTGGAACTCAGTCAAGCGCCTCTTTCAATATCTTAAGGGGTCTCTTCATCATGGTCTGCTTCTTCACCGTGCTGATCGACTCTCTTTGACAGCTTATTCTGATTCTGATTTTGGTGGCGATCTCTCAGACTGCAAGTCCACGTCTGCTTATATTGTCTTCCTTGGATCCACGCCTATCTCTTGGCGCTCTCGCAAGCAACGTGGGGTTGCTCGTTCTTCCACTGAGGCTGAATATCGCTCCCTTGCCACGGCTGCTTCTGAGATCTGTTGGCTTCGTCACCTTTTTGACGATCTTCACCTTCCTCTCGCCGCTCCCCCTTCCATTCTCTGTGACAACGTTGGGGCTACTCGTCTTGCTCTCAATCCGATTCTTCACTCCAGAATGAAGCACATCGCCATTGACCTGCACTTTGTTCGGGATCTTGCTTCGAAAGGGGTTTTATCAGTCTCGTATGTCAATACCTTGGATCAACTTGCCGATCTTCTTATTAAACCGCTGCCTAGGACCAGATTTCAGACTCTACGTTCCAAAATTGCCATTGCCGACGGAACGTCAATTTTGCGAGGGCGTATTAGGAATGATTCTATCAGTTCCACAAATCCGGGATAAGTATTGTTTTTCCATATTTATCTTGACTGTGTTTCCCTATTATCTTGCTTGTAGTTTGTTTTGGTCAACTTGTAATTGTCAAGTTTCAGCCTCTCAAATAACCTCAATTCACTCAATGAACACCACCAAACTTGGAATTCAACTCAATAAGCAATGCTAGAAAATTGAATCAAGAATAATGCAATCAACACACAATCAATTACGTGGTTCAGCTTAACAAATGCCTATATCCATGGGAAAATATGGGAGGGAATTCTTATTGCAAATCGAATCAAAAAGTTTGATTACAATCACTCTGATCACTCAACTCATAAACTAAGAAAACCCTAACTTGCGCAGCTAGCTTTCTTCTATCAATGCTCTGATGATTGCTCTGCTATACAAGGTAAAATATGAACTTATTTATAGACCTAACACTAAGCTAACAGTAGCAACAAAAATCAAGTAAATCTGTTGAGAAATGAGCTCTGAATCTTGATTTGAAGATCACCCCCGTTCTTGAAGATGATTCCCAGCTTGAAAGCTCCTCAGCCATAGATGAGATGAACGGCTCAGATTCGCTCTTGGACTAACGGCTCTCAACTGCTCCCAACGACTTGAAATCGCACTTCTGTAACCGCGCTTTTATTAGTGGAAAGGCGCTTGCTCCTATGCTTCCAAACTAGATTTAATCGTGGCCTTTGGATCTGACGAACGGCCGAGATTACTCCTGCATCAACTAACAAAACTAACAAGAAAGCAGTAAACTAAACTCACGCTTTTATAAGTAAGACTTGCGACTTTTACTCTACTTAACAATATGAATTAGACAACACTTGAGCTGAACCACAACACTTTCAAACCTCCACCTTCAGCTCATAGTCTTCTTATTCTTTGTTAAGCAAATTAAACTTACCACTTTCAGGTTTCTTTAGTTGAGGCCTTCCCTGTTAAACCTATCAGATCCATACACAAACTAAACTTCTTCACAGGTAAGGCTTTAGTTAAAGCATCAGCTGGATTAATTTCAGTGGGAATTTTGCAAATCTTTACTTCTTGTTTCTCTACTTTATCTCTTATGAATTGTAGCTTTACATCTATGTGCTTAGTTCGTTCATGAAAACTCTGATGCTTAGCTAGATGAATGGCACTTTGGCTGTCACAAAACACAGAGATACAAGCTTGACTTATGCCAAATTCATGCAAAATACCTTTCAACCATATTGATCCTTTTACAGCTTCTGTTAAAGCAATGTACTCAGCTTCTGTTGTGCTTAAGGCAACTACAGATTGTTGGCTTGTCTTCCAACTAATAGCAGTACCATAAAGAGTAAACACATAACCAGTTAAAGACTTCCTATTATCTAAGTTGGCAGCAAAATCTGCATCAACATAACCAATGACAGGTTCATGTTCATCAGCCTTAGACTTGAATCTTAAACCAGTTTCTGTAGTTCCATTTATGTACCTTAACACATGCTTGACAGTATGCCAATGTTCTAAGCCTGGATCAGACATATACCTACTTATTACACTCATTGGATGAGCTAAATCAGGTCTGCAGCAGACCATTCCATACATTATGCTGCCTACTGCACTAGCATATGGTATACTGTCCATTCTATCCTTTTCTTCTTGAGTTTTAGGACATTGATCATAAGATAGTTTAGTTCCTACACTGATAGGTGTGCTTATTATCTTGGCTTGATTCATTTGAAATCTAATGAGCACTTTCTTAAGATAATCAGTTTGATGTAGCACTACACTACCATCCTTTTCACTTCTTAGAATATCCATTCCTAACATCATCTTAGCTTCTCCTAAATCTTTCATTTCAAATTCAGAATTAAGCATCTTCTTCACTGAGTTTATACCAACAAGAGAATTGCTAGCAATTAGCATATCATCAACATATAAGAGAAGAAACACAAAGTACATAGAATCATGCTTAAAATAAACACAATCATCATACTTGCTTTTAATGAACTTTGCTTTAAACATAAATTGATCAAACCTTAGGTACCATTGCCTTGGCCTTTGCTTAAGACCATATAATGATCTTTGAAGCAAACATGCCTTGGAATCCTTATCTGCTAGATGCAAGCCCTCTGGAATCTTCATGTAGATCTGCTCCTTAAGTTTTCCATGCAAGAATGCAGTGGTGACATCCATTTGATGAAGCTGCAAGTTAAAGTGAGAAACAAGAGCAAGTAATATTCTAATAGAGCAGTGTTTTACCACAGGGGAGAAGATTTCATTGTAATCCACTCCTTCCTTTTGAGTGAAACCCTTAGCTACTAGTCTTGCCTTGTACCTTATAGCTCCACCCTTTGAAGCCTCCACCTTTTTTCTGAAGATCCATTTACATCCAATCAGCTTCTTCTTGTTTGGTTTGCTTACTATCTGCCATGTGTGATTCTTTTCCAGAGACTGCAGTTCTTCTTGAATAGCTATTAGCTATTTATCCTTCTCCTTACATGTGATAGCTTCTCTAAAATCCTTAGGCTGTGAGTTATCTATCTCTTCAGCAGCTAGAAGAACATAAGCTGTGAAGTTTGAATCAGCAAATCTGGTAGGTGGTTTGATCATTCTCCTGGTTCTATCTCTTACCAATTGATAATTCTCTAGATTGGTCTGCTCTTCTTCATCAGTGTTTCCTTCCTCAGTTTCTGATTCTAAATTCATATTCTCAGGTGCCTGGAGCACCTCCTTTTCCTTTTCAGACTCCACCTCAAGGTGAGATGCTTCATTTCCTTCTTGTGTTTGCTCAGTGTTTACTGACTGAGCCTGAGTTTTCAGAGGCATAACTGATTTATCAAAGGTTACATCCTTAGCAATGATACACTTCTGATTGTTAGCTTCCATGCACCATAGCTTATAGCCTTTAACTCCCTTTGGATACCCTAGAAAAACACATTTCCATGCTCTAGGTTCAAGTTTCCCTTGCTTCACATGAGCATATGCAAGACAACCAAATATCCTTAGCTTAGAGTAATCTGAAGACTTGCCAAACCACATTTCATATGGTGTTTTGAACTCAATAGCAGAAGATGGACTTTTGTTTATCAAATGAACAGCTGTATCCACTGCCTCTCCCCAAAAACTTTTACTTAATCCTGAGCTAATGAGCATGCATCTTACCTTATTTAGTATGGTGAGATTCATTCTCTCAGCTAAACCGTTTTGTTGAGGTGTAGATGGCACTGTCTTATGTCTAACAATTCCCTTCTCTGCACAAAACTGATTGAATTCACTTGAAACAAATTCCAGACCATTGTCTGTTCTAAGGCACTTGATTGTCTTCCCAGTTTGGTTCTCTATTTCAATAAGCCATTCCTTGAATTTCTGAAAGGTCTCATCCTTGGATTTCAGTATATATACCCAAACTCTCCTAGAGTAGTCATCTATTATAGATAGGAAGTATCTACCACCATTCCTAGTAGGTGTTCTAGATGGACCCCATAAGTCAGAATGGATGTATTCCAAAGGACCTATAGTACTATGCTTAGCTTTGCCAAAACTCAGTTTCTTAGCTTTACCTAAGATGCAATTTTCACACATCTCTAAGTCTGAAATCTTATCAGAGCCAAAACTTCCCTTCTTTGATAGTTCCTGCAGGCCTTTCACACTCATATGACCTAATCTCTCATGCCATAGCTTAGTGCAATCTCTTTTGGTAGCATTACACTCATTACTGACTATAGTTTCATCTTCTAGATAGTAAAGATCATGCTTCTTGAACCCTTTCATTACAGCTTTAGTACCTTTAGTTATATGCATTTTACCATCTTCAGAAGTAAATTTATATCCCTGAGTGTCTAGCATGCCAAGTGAGATTAAATTCCTTTTAAGATCAGGTACATATCTAACATGCTCTAATTTTCTTTTAACTCCATCATGCATCAAGAAAGTAACAGATCATATTCCTTCTATATAGCATACATGATCATTTCCTAACAAAACTGAGCCTAGTCTCTTTATTTCAAGATTAGAAAACCATTCTCTATTAGGAGTCATATGAAAAGTACACCCTGAATCTAAGATCCATTCTTTATTAGATGTTTCAGAGGTTATAGCAAGTACCTCAGCAGATTCATACCCTGAGTTTGCTCCTTCTTGCTGCACAGTGGGATTGGCCTGAGTTTGTGGAGCTTTTCCCTTTGCTTTCAAGAATTGCTTGTACTTGATGCAGTCCTTCTTGTGATGCCCTGGCTTATAACAATGAAAGCAAGTGTTATTTTCAATATCATTATGAGATTCTACCTGAGGCTTTACTTCAGTCTTGGTTTGAGAGGTTTTTGATTGCTTTTGATTCTGCTTCTTCTTTCCAGCCTTGATGGCAAGTCCTTCTCCATTGGTCACACTCTTGTTTCCACCTTTCTTGGAGAGTTCTTTAGACTTCAAGGCTATGATCACCTCCTCCAATGTGATTGATTCCTGCCTAGAGTAAAGTAAAGTATCAATGAAAGTTTCATAGGAATCAGGAAGAGCAGTTAATAGCAGTAGTGCTTTGTCTTCTTGTTCCAGTGTTATCCCAATGTTCTCCAGGTCATCCAAGATTTTGTGAAACTCCTCAAGGTGATCAGGTGCAGGTTTATCATGCTTCATTCTGTAGGCATAAAGCCTCTTCTTCATGAATAGCCTGTTGGCCAAGGATTTCACCATGTAAAGACTTTCTAATTTCTCCCAAACACCTTGAGCAGTCTTCTCCTTTGAAACTTCTCTTAGCACTTTATCTCCTAGACATAGGATTAGGGTGCTCCTTGCTTTGTTCAGTAGCTTAGACTTCTCTGCAGCTGGCATGTCTGTTGGTAGAGCTCCAATTCCCTGTAAAGCTCCATCCAATCCCTGTTGAACCAGTAGTGCTTCAATCTTGATTCTCCACAAACCAAAATCCCCTTCTCCATTGAACTTCTCAACTTCAAACTTGGTGGATCCCATCCTTCTTAGAGGCTGTGACTTCGGTTCCCACAGACGGCGCCAATATGTCAAGTTTCAGCCTCTCAAATAACCTCAATTCACTCAATGAACACCACCAAACTTGGAATTCAACTCAATAAGCAATGCTAGAAAATTGAATCAAGAATAATGCAATCAACACACAATCAATTACGTGGTTCGGCTTAACAAATGCCTACATCCACGGGAAAATATGGGAGGGAATTCTTATTGCAAATCGAATCAAAAAGTTTGATTACAATCACTCTGATCACTCAACTCATAAACTAAGAAAACCCTAACTTGCGCAGCTAGCTTTCTTCTATCAATGCTCTGATGATTGCTCTGCTATACAAGGTAAAATATGAACCTATTTATAGACCTAACACTAAGCTAACAGTAGCAACAAAAATCAAGTAAATCCGTTGAGAAATGAGCTCTGAATCTTGATTTGAAGATCACCCCCGTTCTTGAAGATGATTCCCAGCTTGAAAGCTCCTCAGCCGTAGATGAGATGAACGGCTCAGATTCGCTCCTGGACTAACGGCTCTCAACTGCTCCCAACGACTTGAAATCGCACTTCTGTAACCGCGCTTTTATTAGTGGAAAGGTGCTTACTCCTATGCTTCCAAACTAGATTTAATCGTGGCCTTTGGATCTGACGAACGGCCGAGATTACTCCTGCATCAACTAACAAAACTAACAAGAAAGCAGTAAACTAAACTCACGCTTTTATAAGTAAGACTTGCGACTTTTACTCTACTTAACAATATGAATTAGACAACACTTGAGCTGAACCACAACACTTTCAGTAATCTTGGCCCAATACGTTTTGTATTGTATTTATACCCATGTTATTATTCTTTGTAAATCAATCAAACACATTTTCTATATTGGCAATATAAGTTTTTATTTTTTTGTTTCTCTCATTATATCCAAAAGACCATGAGTTTTTGTCGCTACAAATTTAAGATTATCAAATACTTTCGATGTGAATTCATGACATCATCCATTATAATGCATTTACTTGGATAAACGGGAATTTGGTCCCTTAGTTCCATAATTTTTCACTACATTTTGTAAAATCATTATTTGATTACTAATGGCATGTAGTAGTGGAGATATCAATTAAAACCATGAAAAATCGAATGATCCAGATGTTGGACGAAAAGGTTCACATGATATATGAATTCCAAATGTTAAAATTGATGAATATTCAACAGAACACATCATTAAATGGGGAAACAAAGATGATGAAAACAAGAAATGTACGATTTTCATCGTATTATGAATGCTCAATAGCAATTGAACACATACTAGCAGCTCCTATACCCCTTCTCCCTGCAAGAAAGATAACAACCATTATATGTATATTTTGACAAGTATATATGAGCTAGTTGTTTCTTAGAAAAAATGAGTGGACAAAAATAATATTGATTCACTACAAGAAATACGCTAATAGACAACTGATATTATCTGTTGTCTAAGTGGAAAAATATCTGATGTCTATGGCGGTGTTGTAAAAAGTCGCTAATAGACAACAGATATTATCTGTTGTTGTTTATAGAAACAACAACATATTTGCAACACGTAAAATCTGTTGTGGTTTTCTATGAGGACAACTGATATTAACTGTTGTTATTTTGTCTGAAGTGTTGTAAATTTTCCGAATTATTAGGCCTTACTATCTGTTGCGGCTGTAATAGACAACATATTTTATCTGTTGTCATTTCCAAAAACAACAACATATCCACAACAGGTGATATCTGTTGTTGTTTGTAATTCAGACAACAGATATCCGCAACATGTAAAATCTGTTGTCGTAAGTATTATATATTTAACATGTTTAATCTGTTCTCTTTTCCCAATACATTGATATCTAATTGCTGCATATTATTACAAAAAATCTATAATACTTGAAAATGTCAACAAGACAAAAAAATTATAGACATTTCAATTAATTTCCCAGCAAGTTAAACATATATACACTGAGTTATCTACTTCAAGTACGCAAAATGTAGGAAACTAAATGATTCAAAGCATCAAAGGTGCATACTAATATCATATACGTCAAAACTAGTTTTGCATACTAATTAGTTGATAGTTTAAACCTAGCATGTACATGTCACGCTAACCAAAATATACTTCATATCAACACATCAAAAAGAGTCCGCATCTGTTCAATGTATTCACATGAAATCCTTCAATGAAATCTTGAAGACTCACACCTGCATTATTCAAAATATATAATTATAATAATCTCACAACTTGTTTTTCACAATGAATTCATTCTTATAAAAAAACATATGAAGTTCTAACCGTATCCCTTATATATAATCTTGCACGCAATTCGCCCACTCAGATCGCACTTCATCGATTTCTTCTTCAGTGTATTCTTTTTGTGTGAACTGTGAATAACCACAAGCCAGTCTCACATACTCATGTAATCATTGCTAACAAAGAGATAATCAGAAGAAAATAAACTTGAAAATAAGGAAAAGGTTAGAAGAATACTATTGATCGTAGTGAAGCCTGATCAAATGTTTTAACCTTTTCAGTTATCTCTCTCATTGAGCGCATTACATAATAACCACATTGCAGTGCATCAGGTTGGCGAGGACCCTATATTAGAAATTAAATATAATGAAAAGAAGTTATCATTAAAGAAGTAGTCAATTACAAGTAGATTTACCTTTAGTAGTTCCCACATTGGATTTTTTTTACCTCTCTTTTGCTTGCTAACATTAAAAAATGTTATTACCCTGCAGACATGAATATAATTTTAGATGAATTAGAATGTGACTAAGCCGATTAATATCAACAATGAGTTGTATCTACCAACTTACATATTCACAATATGTTTCCAGTCAAGATCTCGGATGCGAGGACCAAGAGAATCTAGGATATATACGATCTCCTTGTGTGGATCAATCATAGTAAGAATCCAATGTTCACTAGCATGTTATAATAATAGTTAAATTGCATGGGCATAGTCAAACTTCAGCTTGTAAACTTAACACATATTCATAATTCTCTTACTCACCCTATATTGCAAGGCACCAAGACCAATTGATTAGGCTTCGCATGGCACAACCTAATTGCCAAAACACGTGCTCTTTTTTCCATGAGTTCTGTCTTCTTGTCTTCACCTTGGGAGTTCACTTGAATATGTGGCAGCAAATGTGGATTCATAAATAAAAATCTGTCAAGTTTGTTTTGTCCTTTCAATTTTCTACAAAGTTACCTGCATTTTAGATAGAAAAAATGTAGCCCAACAGCATAAGAAGCTTATGAAAACAAATTCATATCTGTAAATGTAGATAGATCAAAAGGAACTCACCAAACATACACAACTATACACATCAGTGGATGACTTCAATGCTAAAGCTACTAGTTTCCCCTATTATCAACATATTCATGATATGAAATTCTATATAATCTTTAATACAATGATTAATTTGAACACAAGTAGTTCAACTTACCTGCAAATGCTCATCATCTTCAATAATTTCAACATCATCTAGATCCATGTGAGGGTCCAAATTTCCTCTCATGTTACAAGCTACCTGTGTATCAAAATTTCTTCTTATGGCATTTGATGCTGAGTAAGAAAAGGTGGTGATTATCAAATTTTCTTGTTCCCCTCCATCTTTTTGGTTTATCGATAGTGAAGTTGTGGAATAGAATATTACAAAAGAAAAGGATTACTCAATGACTAGAAATGATATGATACATGAAACAGATTTCCAGCAGCAAAACAGTACAAGTATTAGAAATATCTGAACTACTAACTGGATTCATCTTTACGATTTACTCTATAGTTTGAATTATGCTTGCCAATCGAAGGCCAAGGATCACTATGGAAAATGTTAACGAGATTTCCATTGAAACAATCTACCTTTCAGCTCATGTTAATGTAGTAAGAAAACAATAAATAGCTTACAGTTAGAACTTTCCCAAAATCAGCGCTATCTGTATTTTCTACTCTAAAATGCCAATTTGGAACATATGTCCCATATAGTGTAGCTATATAAACAATCAGAATGGATCCCCCAAGAATCCTGCAAATTATAAACTATTTGTGAACTGAATGTTTTAAAAAGATATAATTAATTATCAAATGAGATTTGATATTAGGGCATACTCACCAGTGCCATAAATATAATTTAAATACAGAGAATTTTCCATTAATAGACTCTTTGTCACGGACTTTCTTTGTGTGATTTCAACCAAAGCAACAACCAAATAGGCAACGGCTATTCTCTGAGAAACACATAATAGTTGATTCTTACTAAACCTTCATTTAATCAAGATAAGCCAATCCAAATATTGAAGAAAGCTATCATATTCACCTGAAGAATTCCACACCACCTAATCTTTTTCATGTCAACCCCGTACGTTAGTTTGTCAGGGGCATGTGAATAACCTCCTGCAAAGAATCGAATCATCATTGGATTGAGTTCAATGTTACCTCTATATGTATAAGCAAACCATTTCTCGAATCTAGTTGACCAGTAATTTCTTATCTACAAGACAACTCTTATCCATAAACCTAAAAACTGACCTTGTAAAAGGAGGCCCCAAAAGATAAGTTTTAAGGTTCTCAAAATCACTTTCTTGATAGCTGTTGTCCTATCTTGTATTCTCTATTTCAGACAAATCAGTTACAAATACAAGAGAAGTAGCAGAAACACCTCAATAATCAAACAAAAGAAGCAGTCAACACCAACCTTGAGTGCAAGTGCAATGGCCATTCCCACTATAAACAGAAAAAACGGCATCACAAAATCCGCAAGATTGCAACCATTCCACAGAGCATGCCCAATCACGGGCCACTCTCCGCCAGCATCATCGACTAAGATCATTAGCTGCAATCCAATATCACTCCATATCAGAAAATAGAACATTTATAGTTGCTAGGAATAATCAAAGTTGAAGCACGTAAAAGATGTCATCGATAAATCACACTGTCAAGTTTTCTAAACAATACTCAAAACACAATTTCCATTATATCATGAATTTTTAAACTATCGATGCCATTCACCAACTTCAGTTTTTGCCTCACATTGACCAGAATTTTTTCGTTTTGGCTCTCTAAGCTCCAAAGAGTATCATCTTCAAGCTCACATGAATTTCATACTTTTCGTAGATTTCCTATGAATTGTTACAACGAACTCTTGCAATATTACAGAAAAATCAACATCAGTTTAGGAAATACAGAATTTTGCACTCTAGAGTTCATATATGATTAATGCTCCTATTCATCTTGTTACCAAACATTCTATGAAGAACCTGCGACACTAAATCTTCGTTGCGATTGCTTTCTTCTCCTTTCACATTGTAAGTTCATGGCCAAAATCTAGGGTACAACAACAAAGAGTTGTGAATATAATTGGTTAAAATGGGAAATATCATAAAATATTCATAATGAAGTGGATAGAATACATACCAGGGCAGAAGTAATTATCAGGCAACTTCTCAAAAGGGGTTCTGTCATTGTAGATATACCTGCATTAGCATTATCACCACCACCACCGTCATCTAATTTTCACAGAAGAGAGAGAATGAAGAGAGATAAAAGAGAGAGAGAGAGAGAGGAATGACCCACCCGCAATCTCGGCAAATGTAAGCTTGCTTGGAAGCGACGCGCATGGAGAATTTAGGGGCGGTTGCCAGAAGTACCGTGGAGAGTTGAGAGGGGAATAGGTGAAGAGAGGGGGAGAAGAAGGAGGAGGACTTGTGAGGCATATTCCGGTGGGAAGAGAGGCGGAGGCCTGGTGGAGCCGCCATGGAGCTCGTGGCTGCCAAGGCCACAGATCTGGATGAAATGATGATGATGATGATGATGATAAGTTAGGATTTATTATTATTTGCTTCGCCGTCTCCGCCGACTGCTCTGCTTCACCGTCAACAGTAACTCCGAAGTTCCTTCATTGCTTAATCAAATTTCTGGGATTGTTGATTGTGCCCTAGAACATTGAAATGGGTTTGGGGGATTTTGGGTTTCGATTTGGATTTTCCCTCTTTTTTCAAATTCTTTTTTTCTTTTTTTATTAGTTTTATTAATTTATATTCAAATTAATTTAATTTTCATTAGTTTTGGGTGGATCTTTTTTTCTCAACACTTATGTATATATTTTCATTAGTTCTATTAAATTATGTTTAGAAAACTCATATATTATAATGTGCATGATTAAGGGATTTAATTCCACACTTAGTCATATAATAAAGATTATATTATAAATTAAACCAAAATATATACATTTTGTAGTATGTTATATATATATATATATTAATTATATAATTATATAAATTTATAGTCACAACACACTTTTAACAACAGATATTATCAGTTGTATATTACATAGTTAATATATAAACCAACACACTTTTAACAACAGATATTATCAGTTGTATAGTTAATATATAAACAACACACTTTTAACAACAGATATTATCAGTTGTATAGTTAATATATAAACAACACACTTTTAACAACAGATATTATCAGTTGTATATAAGTAAATTGCACGCTAATAGACAACAGATATGAAGTGTTGTTAAAGTTGTTTTCTATTCTCGAAAAAACATGACAATAGACAACAGAGCATAAAATCAGTTGTCTATTAGCGCAAAAACATGCTAAAAGACAACAGATTTCTTATTATCTGTTGTAAATATTAGTAACGACAACATTTTAGATAAAATCAGTTGTCTATTCAGTGTTGTCTATTGGCAAATTTCTTGTAGTGATTCAATGGTGTAATAGATTCCCATTTATGATATTCATTTACCTATTAACATTTTGTATAAGATATTGCATAGCCACTTTAGGATAAATTATAAATTTAATGTATATGTTAAATCATATGTATAATTGAACAATGAACGAAAAACATAACAATAGCAAAATGCTCTAACAAGTAAATATAATACAAAATTACTAACCTTGTAATCCATGAAAGTCCATATAAAGGCCATGAAGTTCTTCAATGGCTTCATCTTTATCTAAGTCATCTCCAGCAAGAGACTCTGTATCATCACAAACAACATTAAGGCAGGTTATGTTAGCAAAATCAAACAGTTCATACCTCTGTGGTGTTGTCTGCGATGTTGTCTACGGTGTCATGATACCGGTGTTGGTAACACCGTCGGTAACACCAGTTGCGATTTTTGCAAACAGGGCTGTGGAACTTCCAGTTTCAACTTCCCCATCATCCTCATCGTCACTCATGGATACCCAGTGGTTTTTCAGACCATACTTCCTCAAGGTGTTAGCACATTCATTAGCATAGTGACCCCAACCCGAACAAGCTCGACATTGGATGGTATCGAGGTGTTTGGGATCATTCCATCCATGGTCTGAAGTTGTCTTCTTAGGTTGACGTTTGGACTGAGAGGATGATCCAGTTGGCTTCCATTGGGATCGATCATTGGATCGATTGAATGGTTCCTTCCATTTTGAACGAGGCTTCTCCTTGTTGAACTTTCTCACCATGGTGTTGAATTTCTTCGTCAACATGGCTACATTCTGCCCCTCGGTGACTTCCTCCAATGGTTCATCATCTTCTCCAGATTCTTCATTGTCTTGAGCTTGCAAGGCTATATTTTTAGTCTTGTAGCCCGCTTCCATTTGGCTTTGAAGATTGAGCTCAAAAGTTTGAAGAATGCTTTGAAGTGTATCAAAGTCCATTATCGAAAGATTATGGACCTCCTCAATGGCGGATACCTTGATGTTGAACCTTGGTGGCAATGTTCGAATGGCCTTAGACACGAGTTGCTTGCGTCCAATTGGTTCTTCAAGCATTTGAGCTTGATTCGCCATGTCCCGGAGCTTTTCAAAGTAAGTTCCAATGTCTTCATTCTCCTCCATGCGTATATTCTCGAACTTGGACATGATCAGCCGCAACCGAGCCTCACGAACACACTTTGCACCTTCAAAATGCTTTTGGAGAGTATCCCAAGCTTCCTTGGCATGGGCAGCGTTTTGGATCAATCAAAACACCTTGTAGTCCACCGTCTCGAATATGACGTTGATAGCTTTCTCATTGAAATTGGCACTATGGATTTCATCGATTGTCCATTCGGTCTGAGGTTTGGGAACGAGTTCACCATGTACCTCCTTCATAGGGGCACTGTAACCCTCCAAAACGGCAGTCCAAGCACGTGCATCTATGGACTTGATCTTCGATCGAACACGAATCTTCCAATAGGCATAGTTGGAGCCATCCAAAATTGGAAGGCGTCCAAAGTTTGGATTGCAATAGTCTGCGTCCTGCATGGCTAGATCCACCACTTAGTATGTCAAGTGATGACTCTGATACCACGTGAAAGTCCTACGTGGATCTGTAAAACAAAAACAAAAAACTGTCCCTATCAAAGTACACGGTGTTGTCGGCGGTGTCGACAACACCAGCGTAACACACAGCGGAAAAATAGATCGAATTAAAAGTTGCAGAACACAAACGATATATCCACGAGTATACAAATACTCGTGGAATGCCTTCAGGGCGAAAACTCCTTTATTGATTTTGTGTATGTGTACAAAGGAGAAAGAAAGATCTCTAAAAGAGATTCTTTCGAACAAATGACTCAATACGTCCTATGAAATGAATATGAAACCTAGGGACGTATACAAACTATCTCAGTTGAACACTCCGAAGAACACCTATACTAAAAGTCAAGAGTATGCAAACTCTATGACACACAAGAAAACGATGTTGCCTCTCGGTGTGAACAACACAACTCTTGACACCAGTGTACTGCCTATACTAGACTGCTTAAGCTCTCGATTCTGTGTGTCTTTGATCTTCAGCAGCTTCACCTATTTATAGACCTTGAAGTACACATGGTGTAGACTCCACTTCCATGATCTTGGAGTGCTCCATGATCTCCATCACTCCATATCTATTGTGCATGATGAATGGGGAAGGTGGAGTGGACTTGTTCTTTGACATCTTCAACCTTGCTTCATGGACTCCATCTTGACTTCTTCTCTGGACTTTTGATCTCTCAAACCCACGATCTTCAAGTCACGATCTTACTCTCAAAATCATGTTTTGACTCCTTATCTCACTTGTATTTATATCTCTTTGAATCCTATCAAGATGCATGATCAAATAACAACTCCTAAAACTTAGGAGTGTTTGTTAGTTTAAGAAGAGATTCAAAGAATATAAAACACGTGATTTTACCAAGTCAAATCTTAAGTGAGAGAATCAAATCCTTTTCCATATCTTATCAAATAAATCTATCCAATTTAAAATTCAATTAAAATCAAATTTGAATTTAGGATAACATAGAAAAAGGAAAATTATTATTGTTGGAAAATCCAACACTAACAATCTCCCCCTATTTTTCTTTTTCAGCTCAAAACCTAAATCAAATTGATTTTCTCCCCCTCAATTCAATTTTCTCCCCCTTAATTAAAACTCCCCCTCAAACCTGCAAAAACATCAATCATCAAGACCAAAAAACAGTGATATACGAATTTAAACAAGCAAATACAATCACCATTAATTAATCAAGAACAAATATGCAAGGACAAATGTTTTAACAAGTCAAACTAAAAATAAACATAAATTAAAAATTATCCAACACTTCAAATACTAAAAGAAAATAACTCCAGCAACAATCTCCTAACATCTTCAATCTTCTTCTTCATCATCACCTTCACCTTCGACTTCGGCGTCGGCCCCTTCACCTACTCCCCCTTTTTGAGCTGAAATGAGGGCATCAAGATTGTCCCTGATGCGGATCAGTCCATCAATGTGCTCGGAGAGGGATTGCCGCTGAGAAATCAACTGCGCAAGATGAGAAGCGCCAGTGTTGCGGCTGGTGTTGCCAACCCGAGGGGCAACACCAGGGGCGAGTGGTAGATCACAAATGCGATTCCCTTGAAGAAGGGCCTTGGCTATGGTGAGTGGTGGCTGAGGAGGGACAAGGCTCTCAAATGTGGACAATGTAAGGCCTTGGAATCGTAGGACGGCTGAGATTAAAGAAGGGTAGATCAAGTAGGTCGAGGAGGAGGAAAATTTTTCAGCGAACCGACTAAGGTTTTGCAAAATTAACCTCCCAAAATTGAAGGGAACACTCAGCACTATCCTATAGAGCAAGTTAGCTTGCTCCTCAGTTACCACAGTAGAATTCGAAGATGGAAGCCAATTGTGTACACAAATTTTGTGTAACACATCATAAAGAGACGTAAGAGAAGAAGCAGGAAATTTTCTAGACCATGCCAAAACTTTCCCCCCTGTTATAACCGAAGCAACAACATCTAAACAGGGTAGAGGAGCATCCTCACACACATCAGGAAGTTCAAAAACAGCATTGACATCTTTAGAGAGAAAGGAATAAGCACAACCCCTAACATACACTACCCCAAATTGAGCATGACCCGGATCAACCAAGTGCTTATGCAAATTACCAAAAAACTCATAGACAAGTGTAGGGCAGTAAGAGGGGATATTTGTGACACAATGCAGTAAACTCCTAGATTTGAGGAAGTCAACTAGACCTAATCTAGAGAAAGACTCAACATGCAAGGAACGCTCGGAAAGGAAGGGTTTTTGGCATAAAGAGTTCCATACACTCGAAGAGGGCCGAGTATAAAAGGTAGTGGAGTAAGCTTTTGAAACCTGTATAGGGGAGCCCTGAGGCTGGACAGCAGGGATGGCATCATCGTCCTCGGCAGGGGAGGAAGAATCGACAGGAGCTTTTCCCTTTTCCGAAGGTGTTGCCCTGACGTTGGCAACACCGCGCTTAACACCAGAGGATTTTAGCTTCAGCATCACCTCAGAGAGGGTGTTCTCCAATTCCTCATCGGTCTCGGAGGCAGCAGTGGGGGCAAAATCCTTGTCGGATTCATCATCAAGTTCCATCGAACTCGAAGACTTGGCCGACGCCGGTGCTGAAATTTCCGGTTCAGAAGCGGTCGGAGCAGGGGCTGAAGAGGGAATGGGCCTCTTCCTCTTTTTGACCACAAACTCAGGGGTCACTTTTCAGGCAGCCCGGAGACGCTGAGAGCGTCTCTGCCGTTCATTCAGAGGTCGATTGGAGGGCTCAAATTCCTCCACATCGACGGGGTCAGAAGCGGCGCCCGAGGGTCCTTGGGCAGGATGGGAAGAAGAGCCACCAGCCTTGGATGTCTTCGCACTCTTGGCCTTAGCCTTTGAGGAAGTGCGAACAGAAGGAGTGGGAGAGGCAGCAGGTGGTGTTGCGCCAGTGTCGGCCACATCGGCCGATGACACTGCTGCAGGAGGTGGAGCAAGCAAAGCAGGATAAGACTGCTTTAGCTTCTCCAGGAGTTCAAGGACAGCGGGAGGAATGGAAGAATCAGCCATAGGAGAGGATTTGAGAAGAAAAGAAATTAGGGCTTTTCGGATTTTGGAGAAGAAAGGGGATCGATTTCAGGAGAGAGGAAAAGTGAGAGCTGGAGAGAGAAAGTGCAACAAATTAGAAGTGGAAGAGACTCACGCTTGATTTCAGTATTTAAACAAATATTTGAGCCTTTTCAAATTTTAGATAAAATCAAGAGATTTTGAATAGATATGAATTGAAGATTAAAATCTCAACAATTTTGCACAAATTTAGGGATCACAAAATTCGAATTTGAAATTTGAAATTAAGTCATCCAAAAATCAGATATATCCACTAAATATAATTAGGATTAAATGCAGATACTTAGGGATGCATAGAATTTGAATTCCACAAAAATCGCACACAATGTAACTGACCGGTGTTGTCCCTGATGTTACGTAACACTGCGATGACACCATACAAAATTTTTGGCTCTTGAAAAATTTTCTTTTTGTGCACACGAAATTAAATTCATACATACCTGACCTCAACCAACCTTTTGAAAAGAGAGCACTGTCGTAGCGAGCGCCATGCTTCTAGTTACTCGGTTGTGAGATCAACTTTTTTCTTTTCGACTTGGTAGTGGTATCTCCTACACTTTTTGACAAGGAAGCATCGTCGCAGCGAACGCCGTGCCCCGAGTTACTCAGTGAGGTCACACAACACATTTTATTAAATCACTAGGCTGCCTGAAAAGCATCGTCGTAGCGAGCGCCGTGCTCCAAGTGCTTCGTGACTTTTAGCATTTTAGTTCGAACAAAGGTGCACATTAATTATGAGCCATTACCAAAATAGGTGTTCAATCCAGAGTTATCACATAAGGAACACACTGGTCAGATACAAACAAGCAGACATATGCCTAGAAAGCCTAAAAATTGAAAATTTATACTAAGGGTGTTAAGGGTGGTGTGAGCAACATGATCGGTAACACCCGCAAAACAGCATGCATATTCAAACAATGCACAATCCGAGAGACTTCTTTAAGGAAGAAAATCTCTCTAAATCTAAGGCTTTTGTAAATATATCTGCTATTTGGTTTTCAGTGGATATATAATCAAGTTGGATTAACCCTTTTACAACTAAATCTCGAATGAAGTGATGCCTAATATCTATGTGTTTGGTTCGAGAATGTTGAACAGGATTTTTGGAAATATTAATCGCACTCGAATTATCACAAAACAGGCTCAAAGATTCATTTTCAAAACCATAATCATCAAGCATTTGTCTCAACCACAAAAGTTGAGTACACGCACTCCCGGCGGCTACGTATTCGGATTCGGCGGTGGATAAAGAAACACAGTTTTGTTTTCTACTATGCCAAGATACTAAGTTATTGCCTAAGTAGAAACAACCACCACTAGTACTCTTCCTATCATCTACGTCTCCAGCCCAATCAGAATCGCTAAACCCCACCAAATTTAGATTAGTGTCCTTAGTATACCAAATACCTAAGTCTATCGAACCGGAAACATACCTTATGATACGCTTCACTGCATGAAGATGTGAGATCTTAGGGTCAGATTGGTAACGTGCACAGACACCAACACTATACATTATATCCGGGCGGCTAGCGGTCAAGTAGAGCAAACTGCCGATCATCGATCTATAGAGGGTGTTGTCAACACCATCGGCAACACTGTCTTTAGACAGCTTTTGAGTCGAACCCATGGGGGTTCTCATAGGCTTAGAATTTTCTAAACCAAAGCGAGATACCAAATTTTTGGCATACTTGCTTTGAGAAATGAAAATTCCTTCCTTTAATTACTTAACCTGCAAGCCTAGAAAGTAAGTTAGTTCTCCAATCATGCTCATTTCGAAGGTAGATGACATAGCATGCACAAAATCATCAAGATCACTTTGGCAAGTAGATCCAAATACAATGTCATCAACATAAATTTGAGCTATCATGCAATTACGATCAGTTCTCTTAACAAAAAGAGTACGATCGGCCATACCTCGAATGAATCCAAACTCAAGAAGGAAAGTGGTCAATCGACCATACCAAGCTCTAGGAGCTTGTTTCAACCCGTACAATGCTTTCTTAAGTTTGTATACATAATGAGGTTGATAAGGATCTTCAAAACCTTTAGGTTGTTCAACAAACACTTCCTTATCTAAGAACCTATTCAAAAATGCTCCTTTTACATCCATTTGATAAAGGGTAATTTTCAAATAACAAGCAATTGCAAGAACTAACCTAATCGATTCAATTCGAGCAACGGGTGCGAAGGTCTCATCATAATCGATACCTTCGACTTGTGTGTACCCTTGTGCTACAAGTCGTGCTTTGTTTCTTACAATGTTCCCCGACTCATCCGATTTATTTTTAAAAATCCATTTAGTTCCAATCACATTAGTATCGGATGGTCTAGGAACAAGAAACCAAACATCATTTCTAGTAAATTGTTCAAGTTCTTCTTGCATTGCTTGTATCCAAAAATTATCTTTTAAAGCTTCAGAGACATTTTTGGGTTCAATTGGATAGACAAAACAGTAGAATTTTACCTCTGAAAATGTGGTTGACATACACACATGTCTTACCATTTCCTTGTAATTCACGGGGTCTTTTCTACGAGTTCGAACACCATCGTGTACTCCCCCTATCACCTGTGTGGTAGGGTGATTTTTTCTGATACGAGCAGGTGGATCTCTTCGAACTTGATCAGGTAGATCATCATCACTTTCATCGGATTCAGGTTCTACCGATGTTGTCACTGGTGTTGCCGCTGGTGTTGCCTCTGGTGTCACAACACTGGGGGCAACATCAGCATTTCCAGTTTCATTAACAATTGGAATTTCTACAAGATCAGTCACGGCATCTTCATAAGATTTACCTGTAAGATTAGAGAAGTCATCAAACACAATATTAACTGATTCTTGAATAGTCCTAGATCTTAAATTAAAGACACGATAAGCATGACTATTCAAAGAATATCCAAGAAACACGGCTTTGTCACTTTTTGCATCAAACTTAGCAAGATTATCTCTATCATTCAAAATGTAGCAAAGACACCCAAAAACATGAAAATGTTTAAGATTAGGCTTTTTCCCTTTCAAAATTTCGTAAGGGGTCATTTTGCTACCCGGTCTTAAAAAGACACGATTGCCAATATAGCAAGCCGTGTCCAATGCTTCAGCCCAAAAACGTCGTGAGAGGTTCTTAGAACTGAGCATGACACGAGCCATTTCTTGCAAAGTTCGATTTTTCCTTTCCGCAACTCCGTTTTGTTGAGGAGTTTTTGGAGCTGAAAATTGGTGTTCAATGCCTTTCTTTTCACAAAAATCAGCAAACAATTTGTTTTCAAATTCCTTACCATGGTCAGACCTAATGCTCAAAATTTTAGAAGAAAATGAGGTCTTAATCCTAGTGTACAAAATCTTGAATTGAGAAAACGTATCCGATTTTTCACGTAAAAAGAAAATCCAAGTATATCGGGAAAAATCATCAACAATCACATAGGAATACCTCTTTCCTCCAAGACTTTCAACTTCAACTGGTCCCATTAAATCCATGTGTAAAAGTTGAAAACAATGAACAGTACCTTGGTGTTGTCCGTGGTGTGATGTAACACTGTGGGGAACACGAGTCTGTTTACCTTTAAGGCAGTCCCCACACACTATCTTACCATTTTGATTGAGGCTTGGCAGTCCTTGTACAGCCTCAAACTTCATCAACTTTTGGAGAGTTCGAAAATTCACATGGCCTAATTTTTGATGCCACAAAATCGTGTCATCAAACTTAGCCTTGTTACACGTGACATTTTCTCCAACAAGATAACAATTATCATGAGATTGTGTACCTGTCATAATACACATGTTAGATTTATCATAAACTTCACAAGAATCCTTAGTAAATTTTACCTCAAGATTGTCATCACATAATTGACTTATGCTAATTAAATTAGCCATAAGATCATCGACTAAAAGCACATTAGACAACCTGGGAAAACCTGGTAGGTTAAGAGTTCCTTTGCCAATGATTCTACCCTTAGCATCTCCTCCATAAGTAACGGATCCTTCGGTAAGAGGCACAAAATTACACAAGTATTCTTTGGTGCCCGTCATGTGGCATGAACAACCACTATCAAAGTACCAAGAACCTGAAATGTTAGTCTTAAGAGCAGTAAAAACAACTTGGCAGACTTGAGCAGTTTGTTTAGGAACCCAAACTTTCTTTCCAACAGTGGTGTTGCGAGCGGTGTTGCGTAACACCGGAGGTAACACCAGACCACTGGCTCGATCATTTTTCAATTTTCGACAGTATGGTCTTATATGTCCAGGTTGAAAACAATAATGACAAACATATTTTCTTTTTCTACGACCTGAAACGTTGGATTTTATGGACTCTTTCGATTTTTCATTTTCTTTCACAAAGTTGATCTTAGCATGTGAATCGACAAAAAGGTTTGGAAAAATATTTTCAACAGTTTTACTTGATCCAATACCTGATTTTGTGGAATTACCTGATCCCATGATTTCACTTGCCTTGGAAGAACTCGAATTCCATTTTGCAATTAAGGCCTCCGTCTCTTCAAGCTTGAATTGCACATTTCCAAGTTCTATGTCCTTCTTGGTGAGAGCGGTTTCCAGCTTTGCAACTGAGTTCTTCAGTACATCATTCTCCTTAGATAAAGTTTCCTTCTCTTTGGATAAAGCTTCCTTTTCCTTGGATACGATTTCTTCAAGCTTGCATTGTTTTTTCCATTCCTTAAGCAAGGAATTATAAAGGCCATGAAGTTCTTCAATGGCTTCATCTTTATCTAAGTCATCTCCAGCAAGAGACTCTGTATCATCACAAACAACATTAAGGCAGGTTATGTTAGCAAAATCAAACAGTTCATACCTCTGTGGTGTTGTCTGCGATGTTGTCTACGGTGTCATGATACCGGTGTTGGCAACACCGTCGGTAACACCAGTTGCGATTTTTGCAAACAGGGCTGTGGAACTTCCAGTTTCAACTTCCTCTTCATCCTCATCGTCACTCATGGATACCCAGTGGTTTTTCAGACCATACTTCCTCAAGGTGTTAGCACATTCATTAGCATAGTGACCCCAACCCGAACAAGCTCGACATTGGATGGTATCGAGGTGTTTGGGATCATTCCATCCATGGTCTGAAGTTGTCTTCTTAGGTTGACGTTTGGACTGAGAGGATGATCCAGTTGGCTTCCATTGGGATCGATCATTGGATCGATTGAATGGTTCCTTCCATTTTGAACGAGGCTTCTCCTTGTTGAACTTTCTCACCATGGTGTTGAATTTCTTCGTCAACATGGCTACATTCTGCTCTCGATGACTTCCTCCAATGGTTCATCATCTTCTCCAGATTCTTCATTGTCTTGAGCTTGCAAGGCTATATTTTTAGTCTTGTAGCCCGCTTCCATTTGGCTTTGAAGATTGAGCTCAAAAGTTTGAAGAATGCTTTGAAGTGTATCAAAGTCCATTATCGAAAGATTATGGACCTCCTCAATGGCGGATACCTTGATGTTGAACCTTGGTGGTAATGTTCGAATGGCCTTAGACACGAGTTGCTTGCGTCCAATTGGTTCTTCAAGCATTTGAGCTTGATTCGCCATGTCCCGGAGCTTTTCAAAGTAAGTTCCAATGTCTTCATTCTCCTCCATGCGTATATTCTCGAACTTGGACATGATCAGCCGCAACCGAGCCTCACGAACACACTTTGCACCTTCAAAATGCTTTTGGAGAGTATCCCAAGCTTCCTTGGCATGGGCAGCGTTTTGGATCAATCGAAACACCTTGTAGTCCACCGTCTCGAATATGACGTTGATAGCTTTCTCATTGAAATTGGCACTATGGATTTCATCGATTGTCCATTCGGTCTGAGGTTTGGGAACGAGTTCACCATGTACCTCCTTCATAGGGGCACTGTAACCCTCCAAAATGGCAGTCCAAGCACGTGCATCTATGGACTTGATCTTCGATCGAACACGAATCTTCCAATAGGCATAGTTGGAGCCATCCAAAATTGGAAGGCGTCCAAAGTTTGGATTGCAATAGTCCGCGTCCTGCATGGCTAGATCCACCACTTAGTATGTCAAGTGATGGCTCTGATACCACGTGAAAGTCCTACGTGGATCTGTAAAACAAAAACAAAAAACTGTCCCAATCAAAGTACACGGTGTTGTCGGCGGTGTCGACAACACCAGCGTAACACACTGCGGAAAAATAGATCGAATTAAAAGTTGCAGAACACAAACGATATATCCACGAGTATACAAATACTCGTGGAATGCCTTCAGGGCGAAAACTCCTTTATTGATTTTGTGTATGTGTACAAAGGAGAAAGAAAGATCTCTAAAAGAGATTCTTTCGAACAAATGACTCAATACGTCCTATGAAATGAATATGAAACCTAGGGACGTATACAAACTATCTCAGTTGAACACTCCGAAGAACACCTATACTAAAAGTCAAGAGTATGCAAACTCTATGACACACAAGAAAACGATGTTGCCTCTCGGTGTGAACAACACAACTCTTGACACCAGTGTACTGCCTATACTAGACTGCTTAAGCTCTCGATTCTGTGTGTCTTTGATCTTCAGCAGCTTCACCTATTTATAGACCTTGAAGTACACATGGTGTAGACTCCACTTCCATGATCTTGGAGTGCTCCATGATCTCCATCACTCCATATCTATCGTGCATGATGAATGGGGAAGGTGGAGTGGACTTGTTCTTTGACATCTTCAACCTTGCTTCATGGACTCCATCTTGACTTCTTCTCTGGACTTTTGATCTCTCAAACCCACGATCTTCAAGTCACGATCTTACTCTCAAAATCACATTTTGACTCCTTATCTCACTTGTATTTATATCTCTTTGAATCCTATCAAGATGCATGATCAAATAACAACTCCTAAAACTTAGGAGTGTTTGTTAGTTTAAGAAGAGATTCAAAGAATATAAAACACGTGATTTTACCAAGTCAAATCTTAAGTGAGAGAATCAAATCCTTTTCCATATCTTATCAAATAAATCTATCCAATTTAAAATTCAATTAAAATCAAATTTGAATTTAGGATAACATAGAAAAAGGAAAATTATTATTGTTGGAAAACCCAACACTAACAATCCAAGTTGCAGCTTATGAGTCCCATGAAGATTTAATCAAAAAGTGCTTTGGAGCTGTGGATGTTTCTTCCAAAAAGAACTCTTGTATTTCCTTTTTAACCCGAGGATTGCAGTCAACTATTTCAATACTTGAAACAGTTCTACTTCTCAAATAGAGCCATTTCATATTGTAGCAATGTTTAATGCTTACTCTTTGAAGACATTCAAAGCTTTCATCCGTCCCCTTCAATTCCACTAGATCAATATCCTCAATTAGAAGACTATGAAGCTTCGGGAATTCATCTGCTTCAATTTCCCATTTCGGGCCTCGAAAAGCATTACATCGTAATTTGAGCACTTGAAGATTCGGCAATGAAGAAATCTTGGTCATTTCTCTCCAAGGATAGCCCAACCCATTCAAATACAACTTTTGCAGATTTAATGCAAAGATTGGAAGCGGAATAACTGGTGCAACAACCTTAGACTTGAATGTAGGATTTTCAACAACATATTTAAGTGATTCTAGTTCACCAAGATCGGAAATATGATCAAAACAATTCATGGTCTCAATGACGTTAGGCATCAATTGAATTCGAATGCCTAGCTTCTTTAGTTTAGGGATCCTCTTAAAAACACCTATAGTGCAACTGTCTAAACTCACACCGGATAGTGTTAAGAGGTTTGGCAAGAAAGAAATTTCACCTACATCAGTACCCGTACATCGCTTCCTATGACATGAAGGTGCTTCAATTTTGTCATATCCCATATCTCTATAGGCAAATATGATGGAGGTCCAAAATATTTGATGTGTAAATGTCGATGGACAATCAAGTATCGAAGTTTCCCAAGTTTGGATATGGAAGAAGGGAGATTTGTGTTGCATGTGAGAGCAAGATATTTTAACTTAATCAGTTCTAGTATTTCCAAAGGAAACTGATAAAAACGAATGTTAAGCGCATCGAGTTTTTGGAGCAATGTTAAGCTAAAGCATATTGGTACCTGATATTGGTGATATGGACCTAAACAAAGAAGATTGTGGGTGGTGGATGCACAATTTTCCTCCATAGATTTACAAACATCTTTAATACCAAACAAAATGTTATTGTAGATGGTTAACCTAACCTGGTTTTTCATGGCTTCTCTTGAAGCATCACTACAACTATCTAGGACATGGAAAAAGTTTTTCTCCTCAGCTTCGTTATAGCAAATCTCTAAAGTTTGGAAAGAACCTTTCTTAATGATTTTCTCAACAATCCACAAATTAATGAGCTTGGATTTTGGGATCTTATTATTATGTGGGAAAACTCCAATATAGAGAAAACACAATTTCAAATCTTCATTTAGATCCTCATAGCTTTGATATTTCCTTGTATGCATCGATGAAAACTCGGTGTCTCTTCCGTTCTGCTACCTCAGTCCAGAACGATTCTGTCTTCTCGGCCTTGGATAGAAGATCCGCAACTGTAATGATCGTAAGAGGAAGACCTTCACATTTCTCAGCAATCTTCTTTCCAACTTTTTCAAGTTCAGGAGGGCATGTGCCATCAACAAACACCTTGTCACACAAAAGATGCCAACTTTCTTCATCATTTAGCAAGCGCAAGTGATAATTAGCAAATGACTCATCATTAGCTTGAGGTTGGATTCTACTGGTAAGCAAAACCCTACTTCCAAATTCATTGTCCGGGAATAAGCTTTCAAAGTGATCTTGGATTAGCTTTATATCCCACACATCATCTAATACAATGAGGTACCGTTTATCCTTCAAGCTTTCTTTCAAATACTCAACAATATCTTGAAATCCTCCAGTAATCATTTCATGGGCATCAGGATCCACTTGAGCTAGAATGGATCGAAAAAGTTCTTCAGGTTGATACTTTTTGCCTACTTTCACCCAAACATGACAATGGAACCATTCCAACATATCTAAATCCTGGAAAATTTCCTCAGCAAGAATTGTCTTGCCAATGCCTGCCATTCCAACAACGGAGAAAAAGTACAAGGGCAAATCATGGAGGTCAATATCCACGAGGTGTAGTTTGAGTTTAGTGAATTCATCGGATAATCCAACTATCTTTGGCCTCGATGAAACTTGGAAGCTGGGGCGATTGTCTCGAAACTCCTCATCATCCACCAGCTTCTTTAATCTCTCCAAGAATGAATGAGTGAGTTGTTTGACATCCTCCATCCCAATTTCATCATCAAAAAATCCACGATGAAATTCTGCAATCAGCTCTGGGATCTGTTGAAGTGAAGCTTTCATCTTCATCCTCCTCCTCTCATCCATTCTTTCAATTGACTCTTGAATCCAACTCAACTCTTTGATTAATAACTCTACAACTTCCAGTTGGAGGGGTGTCATTGCCATACCAAAATAAGTTTTACTCATAGCCATTTCGCTCCTAAGACGAGCCACAGCAACATAAGCTGCCATCTTATGGATCTCAACTCTAATTTTTTGTTTGTTTGGTTATAATGAAATATTTGTGAAAGCTTTTGGGATCTCAACTCGTGTAATTTTCTTTCAAGAATGCAATATGATTGTGTTAATAAAACACTAAAATTATAAACATTAATTAAGAGGATGAAGTAATATTGAACTTATCAATATAATATTATTGAATTAATTCCTCGATGAGCATCTTCACTTAGCTACAATCCAAACCCATAATTATTGGTCAACTTTTGATTAAATCATAGTTAATTAACTACTCTTGCCCGGCATGCATATAATATTATATGTTATAATGATCTATTGATGAGAAAACATTTGAATAAACACATTTTCAAAACCTGAAAAATTGGTTATAAAAACCATCGTCCTAATCTGACTCTTAAAAGCAGCCACAGCAGCATAAGCAGCCATCTCAATTATCTCTCTAATTTAATTTTTCTCCTCACAAATTAATGAAATAATGAAAGAATATTGGGTTTCAAGAAATGCAATATTATTTGATTAAGAGGTAGTAGCTGTCCACAACCATGGTTTAAAGAAACGGAGCGTTACACATGACTCCACTATTTTTCAACATATTTAAAGAGGAGAAAAAGAAAACAAGGAGGGAAAAAGTTGAAATTTTTATCCAATTCAATTATTTATAAAAATTGAAAATTTCAAACGTTTTTATTAATATTAATATAAGCATTTAAAGCAATATAAATTTTATTTTAAAATATAATATTATTACACTATATCTTAATAATAAAAATTATTAGATTATATAACAACTCGTGCATCGCACAGGTGCGCTACTAGTATATCTACAATAGATAACTTTTAATATTCTCATCAATGATAAGTAATGATATCATCTCTTGAAATTATGGAATTATAATTATTAAACACACTAGATATTTGATATATTTATATATATATGGACATAACTTATATACCCTCGAGGCACAAATCTAAAACAAAACTTATATTTTTTAATAGACTAGGTTCTAGCCCGTGCGATGCACGGGCGTCATAACTCGTCTTCATATATGATGGTTGGGCTGATCCATTCTTCGGGGTTCATATATAATTCATCTAAAATTACATTTTCTATGTAATCATGTTTTATTTAGTTTTTATTCAATACATGTTGGTAGTGTTTTTCCTTAAAAATATGTGTTTTGATCGGTTTTTTTGATTATGTTATCGTAAAATATTCTAGATAATTAGTCATATACCCAATATTTCAAAAACACATTATTGACTACCTATTACATTGTAAAATAAAGTTTTTGAATTGTACAGTTTCTTTGTTAGTGTCCCTCACCTTTCATTTATTTGCAAGTTACAACCAAACAACAGAATGACTCGAACATTTCAACTTCTAAAATTACAAATGACTATTAAAGAGGTGTTTGGCTAAACTTATTTTCAGAGCTTATAAGCTCTCATATCTTATAAGATGTTTTTAGAGCTTATAAGATGTTTAATTTAAGTTTAATATAAGTTGTTGAAGTATTTGGGTAAATAAGATGGTGGAGCTTAGAAGTTGTTAGTAATGACATTTGTGTAATTTTAATGATTGAATTTGAAGGTGTTTTGAAAAATAATCTCTTA
>CM016726.1:4331745-4389595 GCA_005771605.1 Scutellaria baicalensis
CTTCTTATTATTCATTTTCTCTTTATTATTATTATTCTTATTATGCTTATATTATTCTTCTATCTTCTCTTCTTATTCTTATTCCCCCACCCCGTTTTATTATTCTTTCTTCTTACTTCTTATTTTCTTCTCTTCTTCTTCTTCTGATTCTTCTTCTTCTTATTCTTCTTCTTAGTCTTATTCTGCTTACTTCTTCGGCTTCTTCTTCTATTCTTCTGCTTCTTCTTCTTCTTCTTCTTAGTCTTCTTCTGCTTCTTCTTATTCTTATTCTTCTTTTCTTATTCGTCATTCTTCTTCTTCTTCTTATGCTTCTTATCTTCTTCTTCTTTTCCATTCTTCTATCTTCGCTTCTTCTCTTCTTCTTATTCTTCTTCTTCTTCTTCTTCTTCTTCTGCTATATTCTTCTTCTTCTTCTTCTCTCTTCTTTTCTTCCATCTTCTGCTTCTTCTTCTTCTCTTCTTCTTCTTCTTCTTATTCTTCTTCTTCTGCTTCTTTCTTCTTCTTTCTTATTCTTCTTCTTCTTATTCTTCTTCTTCTTCTTCTGCTTCTTCTTCTTATTCTTCTTCTTCTTCTTCTTCTTCTTCTTCTTCTTCGTCGTCTTCTTCTTCATCTTCTTCGTCGTCTTTCCTCTTCTGTCTTCTTACTTCTTCTTCTTCTTCTTCTCTTCTTCTATCTGCTTCTTCTTCCTTCTTCACTTCTTCTTCTTCTCTTCTTCTTCTTCTCTTCTTCTTCTTCTTCTTCTGCTTCATTCTTCTTCTTCTTCTTCTTCTTCTTCTTCTTCTTCTTCTTCTCTTCTTCTTCTTTACTCGTCTTCTTACCTTCTCTTCTCTTTCTTCTTCTTCTTCTTCTTCTTCTTCTTCTTCTTCTTCTGCTTCTTCTTACTTCTTCTTCTTCTTCTTCTTCTTCTTCTTCTTCGTCTTCTTCTTCTTCTTCTTCTTCTTCTTGTTCTTCTTGTTCTTCTTCTCTTCTTTTCTCTTCTGTTCGTCTGCTTCTTCTTCTTTGCTTCTTGTTTTCTTCTTACATCTCTTCTTCCCTTCTTCTTCTTCTATCTTCTTCTTCTTCTTCTTCTTCTTCGTCTTCTTCTTCTGCTTCTTCTTCTTCTTCTTCTTCTCTTCTCTTCTATCTTATTCTTCTTCTTCTTCTTCTTCTTCTTCTTCTTCTTCGTCTTCTTCCTTCTTCTTCTTCTTCTTCTTCTTCTCTTCTTCTTCTTCTTCTTCGCCTTCTTCTTCTTCTCTATCTTCTTCTTCTTCTTCTTCTCTTCTTCTTCTCTTCTTCTTCTTCTTCTTCTTCTTCGTCTTCTTCTTTTCTTCTTCTTCTTCTTCGTTCTTCTTCTTCTTCTTCTCTTCTATCTTCTTCTTCTTCTTCTCTTCTTCTTCTTCTTCTTCTTCTTCTTCGCTTCTTCTCTTCTTCCTTCTTCTTCTTTCTTCTTCTTCTTCTTCTTCTTCTTCTTCTGCTTCTTCTTCTTCTTCTTCTTCTTCTTCTTCGTCGTCTTCTTCTTCTTCGTTTCTTCTCTTCGTCTCTCTCTTCTTCTTCTTCTTCTTCTTCTTCTCGTCTTATTCTTCTTCTTCGTCTTCTTCTTCCTTCTTCTTTTCTTCTCTCATTCTTCTATTCTTCTTCTTCTTCTTCTTCCTTCTCTTATTCTTCTTCTTCTTCTTCTTCTTATTCTTCTTCTTCTTCTTCTTCTTCTTTCTTCTTCATTCTTCTTCTTCTTCTTATTCTTCTTCTCTTCTTCTTCTTCTTCTTCTCTTCCTTCTTCTTCTTCTTCTTCTTCTTCTCCTGTGTTCCGCCGCCCTCTCATCTGCCGCCTCTTCGCGGCCTTCCGCCCGGCTTTCCTTCGCGCCCCCCGGCGTCCTGCCGTGTGCACCGGCTGCTCGCTGCCGTCGGTTCCCGGTGGTTCCTGGCGTTCGGGTTCTGGGCGCACTTTCCGAAGTAAAACAGAAATTCGGCGAGATCCGTTGCTGATCTTTTCCAATTAGTTTAGGGCTTTCATTCAGTATATATTCATGCATATTCAGTTTTAGTTTTATGAGTTTTGAACGAGAGATTTGAGAGCTAGAGAATTAGGGTTCATCTTGAGTGTTGCATAAACCCTAATTTGGGAATCTGCTTGTAATCGGGAATTCGTTTAGAGTGTTATTGAAATCGCCAGGTTTTGGCCGTGGATGTAGGCTTGTGGAAATAGCTGAACCACGTAAACGTCGTGTGTTGTCTTCTTTACGCGTTTTTTTAGTTTCACCATTGTTGAGGGTTTGGGAAGCTTGAAAGCTTGGTTGATTTAGCTAGAACAGATTCTTGTATAATCTTAACAGTTTTGGCGCCGTCTGTGGGAATCGATCTCGGCAGCAATGGCTTCAATGCTTTTGGATGTTGCGAAATTCACCGAGAAAGGTGACTACAACTTGTGGAAGGTGCAGATGGAGGCTCTTCTTATTCAGCACAACCTGGAAGAAGCTTTGGTGGAAGAAAACCTTGAATCCTCTTCAATTACTGCGGAAAAGAGAGCTGAAATATGCAAGAAGGCAAAGAGTGCCATAATTCTTTGCTTGGGGGATAAAGCTTTGAGAGAAGTGTGCAAAGAACCAACAGCTGCTGTGATTTGGAAGAAGTTAGATTCACTATACTTCACAAAATCTTTAGCAAACCGTTTGTATTTGAAACATAAGCTTCTCAACTTCAAGATGTCAGATGAAAAACGAATTGCAGAAAAGCTAGATGAATTCATCAAGATTGTGGATGCCTTGGAAAATATAGAGGAGCAGGTCAAAGATGAAGATGAGGCTCTCATGTTATTAAACTCCCTGCCCAAGTCATTGGATGGATTCAAGGATGCTTTGATCTATGGAAGATTGGTTGCTCTCACACTGGATGAAATTTTAATGGTAATCAAAACTAAAGTTCTCCAGAGTCATGTTGAAACCAAGCCACAAAATCTTGGGGAAGGACTCAGTATAAAGAACAAAGGCTTCAAGAAGGGACAAGGCAAGAAGAAGGATTCAAAGGGATCTAACACTGAAGGAAAATCTGTAGATGAAAATCAGAAAACTAGAAAGTGTTTTTCATGTCACAAAGTTGGACATCTAAAGAAAAATTGTCTTGAACGATCCAAGGCTAAGCAACAGCAACAAGGAAAGGGACCAGAGGCTGCAGTGGCTGAAAACAATTATGAGAGAGCTGACATGTTATGCATATCTACAGCAGCTATGTCTGATGAATGGGTGTTGGACTCAGGATGCAGCTTCCATATGTGTCCAAGAAGAGAGCGGTTTTTAGAGTTCAAGATGGAAATGAGTGGCTCAGTTCTTTTAGGAAATGATCAATCTTGCAGGGTGGAAGGAGTGGGAACTATCATTCTAAAGCTGCACGATGGAGTCATCAAGAGATTGGGCAATGTCAGGTATATTCCAGATCTGAAAATGAATCTAATCTCACTTGGCTTACTTAATTCTGTAGGATATGAATTCAACACTAACAATGGACTAATTCAAGTCACAAAGGAAGACAAGCTCATTCTTAAGGGAAGGAAGAATAATGGTCTTTATATCCTAATTGGATCTACAGTTCAAGGTAAGGTGGAGGCAACCATGAGTGAGGCAAATACTAACCTGTGGCATAAAAGATTGGCACACATTGGTGAAAAATGACTCCTGCTATTATCAAAAAGAGGAGCTCTTGGTGCAGAGATAGCAACTAAACTGGAGTTTTGTGACTAATGCACATTGGGAAAAGCTAAGAAACTACCCTATCCCACTGGAAATCATTACTCATCTCAGAAAATGGAGTATGTGCATTCAGATATATGGGGTCCATCCAGGGCCATTACTCATGGTGGAGCTAGATACTTCATGTCAATCATAGATGATTTTTCAAGAAAGCTGTGGGTGTTCACTCTCAAGCACAGGAGTGATGCATTCAAAACCTTCAAAGATTGGCTGCAGAATCAAGAAACATTGACAGGTAAGAAGCTAAAATTCTTAAGAACTGACAATGGCTTGGAATATATGTCTGAAGAATTCCAGGAATACTGCAAAGAGAAAGGGATAACAAGACACAAAACTGTACCTGTAAATCCCCAACAAAATGGCACTGCAGAAAGGATGAACAGAACACTATTGGAAAGAGTGAGATGCATGCTTCTAGATGCAAAACTTCCAAGGAGTTTCTGGGGAGAGGCTGTTACAACTGCAGCCTGTGTGGTAAACAAATCCCATTCCTCAGCTATTAATTTTAAATGCCCTGATGAATTATGGTATGGATCTCCTATAGACTACTCTCACTTTACAGTTTTTGGATGTCTTACATATACTCATATAAGACAGGATAAATTAGAACCTAGAGCTTTAAGTTGTATTTTTATAGGATATCCTACAGGTGTAAAAGGGTATAAGCTATGGTGTTTAGAGGATGGTCATCAAAAGTGCTTCACTAGTAGGGATGTTGTGTTCAGGGAAAGTGTGATGGGGTATCCTAACACTGGGAACACTCAGACTCAAAACGACATTTCAGTGGAGGTGGAGCATCAAGATCAGTATTTTGAATCTGAAAACTCCTCAGAAATTGCTCAGGACCAAAATCCTGACATAGAAGAAAATTCAAAAGCTCAGGATGAAGATCAAGGTAATTCAGATCCAAACTCTGCTAATTTGAGACACTATAATCTTGCCAGGGATAGGGAGAGAAGGAAAATACAACCTCCAAGTAGATTTGGCCAAGCTGATATAGTATTATATGCACTTGCTGTGGCACAAGACTTGGAATATGAGGAACCACAAAACTACAAACAAGCTATGACATCCAAGGAGAGACATCAGTGGTTATTAGCTATGCAAGAAGAACTCCTATCCCTAGAGAAAAACCAAACCTGGATACTTGTGAACAAGCCAGATAAGAAGAAGCTAATTGGCAGCAAGTGGATATTCAAAAAGAAGGTTGAGGTTATAAGGACAGAGAAGATTAGATTCAAGGCTAGATTGGTGGCTCAAGGATTCGGTCAAAAGGAAGGTATAGATTTCAATGAGATCTTTTCTCATGTGGTAAAACACTGCTCAATATGATTACTCTTAGCTTTGGTAGCTCAATGGAACCTAGAGCTACAGCAGTTGGATGTAAAAACAACATTCCTTCATGGTTTTTTGGAAGAAATAATCTTCATGAAACAACCAGAGGGTTTTATGCTACCTGGAAACGAAGGAAAGGTCTGTAAACTGCAAAGGTCACTCTATGGATTGAAGCAAAGCCTAAGGCAGTGGTATAGAAGGTTCAATGAATACATGCTGCAAATAGGACTTCATAGATGTCCCTATGATAACTGTGTTTATCTGGAAAAGGAAGATCAAAAGGTGGTCACTTATCTATTTATCTATGTGGATGACATGCTTATAGCAAGTCAAAGCATGAAAAAAATCAACAAACTAAAGGAGAAGTTGAGTTCTCAGTTTGACATGAAGGACTTAAGAGATGCTAGAAGAATTCTTGGAATGGATATTCTCAGAGATAGAGAAGCTGGAAGATTGTTCTTATATCAAACTGATTACATGAGAAAGGTGCTAAAAAGACTAAATATGAACTTAGCAAAATCAGCTCTAACTCCTTTAGGTCCACACACAAAATTATCCAAGCAACATGCCCCTATCACTGAGGAAGAGAAGAAATACATGGAAGGAGTCCATATGCAAGTGGAGTAGGGAGTGTTATGTACTCAATGATCTGCAGCAGACCTGATTTGGCCTATGCAATGAGTTCAGTGAGTAGATTTATGTCAAATCAAAGAAGAGCTCATTGGGAAGCCCTGAAGTGGATGCTGAGGTACATAAGAGGAACTGCAGCCTTGGGATTGATGTTTGAAAGGGTTGAAATCATTCATTCTCAAGATTGCTTGTTGGGATTTGTGGATTCAGATTTTGCGGGTAACATAGATTCAAGGAAATCACTAACAGGGTATATTTTTACTCTATTTGGAACAACCATCAATTGGAGAAGCATTCAGCAATCCATGGTGGCCTTGTCCACCACAGAAGTTGAATATATGGTCATGACAGAATCAATTAAGGAATCTATATGGCTGAAGGGTATGATCCAAGAGTTGGGTATTGTTCAGAAGAAAGTAGTGATCTATTGTGACAGCCAAAGTGCCCTACACTTAACAAAGCATCGAGTGTTTCATGATAGATCAAAACACATTGATGTTAAGTTTCACTTTGTTAGAGACATAATTGACAAGGGTTTAGTGGAGGTCAAGAAGATTAGCACTGAAGAAAATCCTGCTGATATGCTGACTAAATCTTTGAATAGTATTAAATTCAATCACTGTGTTAAATTGGTAAATGTTTTACCTTGGCCATCTAACACATAGTGTTGTTTTTCAAAAGTGTTGTGTTTTGCAGGTAATGCATTTCGATCTAGGTGGAGGATTGTAAGAATACATATATATTTGCATGCATATTGGAGGAATTCAGAACCGGATTTACTTCGAGCAAAACCGGAGTAATGAAGTGTGAACCGGATGAATCTAGCTGCAGCCGGTTCAAGGTGGTTAAATGGCAGTTAGGGTTCTGGGCGCAATTTCCGGAAGTAAAACAGAAATTCGGCGAGATCCGTTGCTGATCTTTTCCAATTAGTTTAGGGCTTTCATTCAGTATATATTCATGCATATTCAGTTTTAGTTTTATGAGTTTTGAACGAGAGATTTGAGAGCTAGAGAATTAGGGTTCATCTTGAGTGTTGCATAAACCCTAATTTGGGAATCTGCTTGTAATCGGGAATTCGTTTAGAGTGTTATTGAAATCACCAGGTTTTGGCCGTGGATGTAGGCTTGTGGAAATAGCTGAACCACGTAAACGTCGTGTGTTGTCTTCTTTACGCGTTTTTTTTAGTTTTACCATTGTTGAGGGTTTGGGAAGCTTGAAAGCTTGGTTGATTTAGCTGGAACAGATTCTTGTATAATCTTAACAATATGTTATGAATATTTGTAAAAAAGCTGGTATTCCAACATTATATATATATATATATATATATATATATATATAAACCCAATTCAAATAGAGTTCAAATTAGTAAATTACATCATTTACTAAATAATACATCATCCCAAATAACTGAAAATGCATCCGCAGCCCTTGATTCAACAACCACGACAAACCATCGAAATTGTTTTCGACATTTTATCATTGATAGAATTAAAATCCATGTTAAAATGGATTTCTATTTCGAAGAATTTCAAAACAAACACTATAAAGTCTACAATTACTGATGTGGTCGAACTGACCACATTCAAACTACCCCGAAAACCCGACCCGGAATTGAAGGCCAACCAGCGCGAACAGAATGAAGAAGTAATAGAGATCGTGTGAGCGAACAGTTATGTTCGACACGCTGAGCGAACTGATCAAACTCGCAGGCAAGAATGTCGAACTGAGAGGCGAAATGTCGAGCTAAGTCCAGGCGAACTAATTCAAATTTGAGATAACTCCCACGATCGCGAGAATCTCGTCACTTTCCAAGTTTTTAGGAGAAATCCCAACTACCACATCACTTTCCCAAGAAATCACGTCTCTTTCAGGGAGTATATATATATATACCGTTTTATCTTTCTATTTCACACACAATCACAATTTTTACACGTTAAGCATTACTAAAATCGAGAGCAATATCTTTGTGAGATTACTGACTTGAGCGTCGGAGTCCCTTCACCGGGAAAAACCCCCGGTGTTCTTTGTTTTGCAGGTCTTTTTGATCGGAGAATTCTAGTCAACGCCGGAGAATTCCAATTTGGCATCGGAGAATTTCGAACGACGCCGGAAAAGTAAAGGATCGAAGTTACGACAAATCAATTACCTTATAATCGAAGTTAATAAGATATACAAATAAATAGATATCCTATAATATAAATATAACTTTGTTACTGTATAAATAGTATCAATATAGATTATACTTATAAATGTATATACATAATTACTTAGGACATAATATTGTTGACCAGTTCGAGATTTTTTCTGTTAACTAAATATAATACGCGTTTTATTGTATGAATATTGTGTGTGTGTGTGTGTATAATGATATATAATTAACTAACTTCTGGGAATATCTTATAAAGCCAATATTTCTTATATGATGTCCATGTATGAATATTGATAATCAAGCTCCTTTTTTATCCTATTAATAATTAATTTTACAATGCACGGATCTTAATTTCTTATTCATGATCTTCATTTCTTAAATATTGATAAACACTGTTATGAAGAATAAAAATTGATAAGCGGTAAATTTAATTACATAAGAAAATAAATAAAATGAGATTAACTGTGTGAATATTGACCAACTGTGTGGATAGCTACATAATGCTCTTCGGCCGTATGATTACTGTAAATATATGTGTATACTCCTATAATGCTAATTAAAATTTTCACTGCGAATAGCTCTTAATATGTCTGGCGCTGACATGAAATAAATTTATCCCCTCGTTATATGGATAATGAAATTAATTAATATATCAAAATATCTGACACGTCAGTGACGGGTATATATTAATGTGTCTACGTGGTAGGGTAGCAGGATTGATACATTTATAATGGTATTAAATGTAGTACAACTAGAAAAATGTTAAAATGTTTACGACGGACAACTCTTAATATGTCTACCACTGACGTGTGATGATCTCATCCCCTTGTAATATAGAAAACGAATTTATTAATATATTGGATATTCGACATGTTGAAGGTGGGTGGGTAGTAGGATTGAGAATAACTGATGGATAAATTATGATTTGAATGCAATTCTATAATTGATGATCATAATTATTATTTGAGTGAGTCTTGTGTGAGTCGTCTCACGGATCATGTTACGTGAGACGGGTCAACTCACATTTCAAAATTATCATATTAATTAATTGATATGGGTTGGATCATGGACGGAGCCATGTATGGGCCAAGGGGGCATTGGGCCCCCCTCAAATTTTTAATTTTTAATGGGGGTAAAATAGTAATTTCACATTGAATAATTAAAAACTTAACTTAAAATAGAGTAAGTCTAGTATGAGATCGTCTCAGGGATCATTTTACGAGTCAACCCACCACCCACACTTCAAAATTTATATATAAATTTATAAAAATGGGTTTACTTAGTGGGTAAAAAGGATCAGTTTTACAAAAACTATCTGTGAGACCGTTTCACACAAGTTTTTGTGTTTAAAATATGTTTCATCTCCCTTAATTTTTCAAATATAATAAATATATCAACAAAATATGTTAGACACAAATTCAATAAGGCAAAAACTTATATACCCCTGGGGCATATAGGGGTACGGATATAAGTGTTATATATATGCTCTTCAGGTGTCATATATATATTCTATATGTGTTATATTTCTTGGTGTTATACATATACTCTACAGGTATCTTATGTATATAAGAGTATACATGTGATACCTGAAGAGTAAACACATGATACATGTAGAATATATATTTAACACCATATGATAATTAATTTGGGGGCACCGTGGTGCCCCTGGGGCACACAAGTGTTACTCTTTCAATAAACAAATCAAAATCTTAATTAGATCGGATTTCTCATTGGAAAGAAAATCTAATAAGATTACAATTACAATTCTAATGGATACGTAGAATTGAGTCTATAAAAGAAAGACACAATCTCTCCTTACAAAAATATACACCCCAATTTGAGAGACGTTTTTCTTAAAAACTTGGATTTCTTGATTCGTTTCTATATTCCTCCTGAATCAACTAGCCCACGGTTTTCTTGATTCTTTTTATATTCCTCTTGAATCAACTAGCCCACGCCCGTGAGTATTACAACGTAATTATAATCGGTAATATTTAAATTTTTTGTATATATAGAGACACATGTTAGTTTAAGCTTATTTTTAGTTCATGATTCTAATTATGTTGATTTTCATAGATAATTGAACGATTTTATAAATACTATAATATTTTGAGTTTATCAAAAAAAAAAATTTCATTTATTTAAATTATGTGTTTTAGAAAAATGTTAATTGGGCCGCTCACTTAAAATCCTGGCTTCGTCTCTGGATTCATCTCACATAAATTATCCGTGAAGTCGTTTTACACAATTTTTTGTGTTATTATTTAAGACTTGAGTGGTGTTAATTATGTTGAGCAATTAAGTAGTTAGATACAGACGGTTTTTTTGTGGTCCAACGACTTCATCACTTCACTTGGGGACGTACAAAAGATGCGAGCATCAATCTTTTTTCTTGATTAAATAAAGTACGCGATTAAATATATTTACTATATGTATCACTTTTTTAGCATAATTTAACTGCCTAATTGTATAGTACAATATATAATGAATTAATTAGTTTTAATCAATTATTACACTAACTTTAAATGTGAAGTTTCATAGACCTACGAGACGGTGTAACGGGTTGTGAGCAGCGAAACTCAATTTTTACGAAATTTTATACATGAGATCGCATGAATTTTTATGATTTTTATGTTGATCAAACTACTTGATTTATAATTAATATATCTCATTCTTATATATAGGGTAAATTGATTTACAATTATAGGTTGTAATTCGAGGTCACACTTGATATTTGAAATATTTTAAGTTCCTTTTAACTTTGCTTTCAAAGTTTTGTGATATGAGTTAATAATAATTTTAAACTCTAAGTAGCATTGCATTGTGATTAACTGGCTCATTTGATCCAAAAACAAAAACAAAACAAAAACATGGAATTAATCGAGTTCTTAAATTCATGCTCAAATTCCATTTTTCTATCAAAATACCGAATTCTAACTCAATTATCAACTAAAATCAAATTGCACTTAAGTTCGAGTTTGAAAATAATAATAATTATGACTTAATGATATATGAAGTTTTCTGAAGACATTGCAAAACACAGGTTCGGACCTATATATATCTATGGAGCTAATAAATATAAATCTAAATCAAGCTTTTATAAGTGTTGATGCTAAATTTTAAAAGGTTGAATCAACTTTGAATAATTAGGCTCATGAGCCGATATGAAGATTGGTAATGCTCGACTTGTATGTTCAAGAGCCAATTCGATAATCTTATCTAGTGTATCACACAAATATGTTAGTATTATTTAAAAATTATTATTTACAAATAATTGTATAGGTTTTCAAGTTTAATAAAAATTTATGACGAGCATTGCGATAAATTGTATATGCTTAACTTTATAAATATATATATATATATAGATCAGCAACTCGGAAATTGAACGAGGATTCCAGAACCGGTTTCGAATCGCCTAGAACCGGACTAAATCGGGTCGAACCGAGCGTGTCAACTCTCTGTAACTACCGGTTCAAGGTAGTTGGTTGTTAGCTGTGCAGTTAGGGTTCTTGGCTGAGGTTTCGGAATCAAAACAGAAATTCGTTCAAGCTCGAAGATCCGATCACTAAATTGATAGAGGGCTTTGGCCGCTTATAAGTAGTAATATACTCAGTTGTAGTTTCATATCTTAATTCTCTGTATTTTGTGAGTTTAGCAAATTAGGGTTCTTAGAGTGTGAGAGTAAAAAGCCCTAGGTTTTGGGCATAGCTTATAACTTCGAATTCTTCGTTGGTTCTTAGTGAAATCGTTCCATTTCTTCTCTGGTGGATGTAGGCCGATGTGGCGAGCCGAACCACCTTAAAAATCTGGTGTGTTGATCGTTGTTCATTTCTGAATTTGCGCGTTTTCGAAGCTTGGCTGTTTTAAGGTTTTCTACAACACAAGTGTTGTGTATTGCCTGTTGTCTATCACGCCGGGTTAAATTTAACAAGTGGCACCGTCTGTGGGAACCGGCCCGACCACCGGAATGTCCAGCATGAAACTCGACGTTGAGAAGTTCACCGGCAATGGGGATTTCACCTTGTAGAAAGCAAAGATGGAGGCGGTTCTCATTCAACAAGGTTGGGAAGAAGCAATCTGTGGAGAAACTGATGAGACTTCATCACTGTCAACTGAGGAGAGGAACAAGATCGACAAGAAGGCTAGGAGCTCCATCATCTTGTGCTTGGGAAAGAAAGCATTAAGGGAAGTATACCAAGAAAGGACATCATTAGAGGTGTGGAAGAAGTTGGAGGCACTTTATCAGACTAAATCTCTTGCTAATCGACTTTTCTTGAAACAAAGATTGATCTCATTCAAGATAACTGAGGAGAAAAAGATCCTGGAGAAGATAGATGAGTTTAACAAGATAGTCGACGACCTTGAGAACATCGAAGAAAAACAAAAGGATGAAGACAAGGCTCTTTTACTTCTTAATTCACTCCCAAAGTCTTATCAATCCTTTAGAGATGCATTGGTATATGGTAGGGTGGTGTCATTGACACTGGAAGAAGTGCAAGTGGCTATTCGATCCAGGTTCCTAGGTACAGAGAATGAAAGGAAGAACTATAATCTTGGTGAAGGTCTAGCCGTAAAAAGAAAAAGATTTAAGAAAGGAAATCAGCATCAATCCAAATCAGATCAAGGAGGTTCAGGAAATAACAATGAAGAAGGTGAAGTTAGGAAATGTTTCTATTGTCATAAGCCGGGACATTTCAAACGAAATTGTCCTGAGAGAAAGAAGAAGAACAATGGAAACAACAACAACACTCAACAAGCTGCTGTGGCACATGATCAATATGATAATGCAGATATGCTATGTATTTCTAATTCAGGGATGAAATCTGAATGGGTATTAGATTCAGGTTGTTTTTTCCACATGTGTCCAGTGAAGTCTTGGTTCACAACACTCACACTGCAGCAAGGAGGATTGGTTCTTCTTGGGGATGATCACTCCTGCAAAGTCATGGGAATTGGCAACATAAAGCTGAAAATGCATGATGGCAGGATTAGAACTCTAACCAATGTCAGGTATATTCCAAAACTTAAAAGAAATTTGATTTCCTTAGGTTTGCTCAATGGTGCAGGGTGCGAGTTTAAGACTCAAGATGGTGAGATCCAAGTCACAAAACAAGGGACTGTGGTCATGAAAGACACAAAGATCAATGGACTCTATGTGTTACAAGGAGAAACGATCACAGGTGGGGCTGCGCCTGTAACCAGTGTTGATATGGCTGAACTTTGGCACAAAAGGCTAGGCCACATTGGGGAGAAAGGACTACAAGAACTATCCAAACAAGAGCTCCTTGGATCAGACACAAAACTGAAAGCTCTCAAGTGTGATAAATGCATTCAAGGGAAGCTCACAAAGACAAAGTTTCCAAAAGGAACTCACACCACTGTAAGCATCTTTGATTATGTTCACAGTGACATTTGGGGCCCAGCTAGGGTGGAAACCCATGGTGGAGGTAAGTATTTCATAACTTTCATTGATGACTATAGTAGAAATGTGTGGGTCTATATTTTGAAATACAAGTCTGAAGCGTTTGAAAAGTTCAAAGACTGGTTAACTCAGCAAGAAAACTTGACTGAATGAAAGCTAAAACACTTGAGGACTGATAATGGCTTGGAGTATCTATCAGAAGAATTCCAGAAGTTATGCAGGGAAAATGGAATCTCAAGGCATAGAACAGTGGTGGCTACACCTCAGCAAAACGGGATAGTCGAGCGCATGAATAGAACACTTCTTGAAAGGGTAAGATATTTACTTCTTGATGCAGGTTTGTCTAAGTCATTTTGGGGTGAAGCAGTATCAACTGCAGTTTACTTGATAAATAGAAGTCCATCTTCTTCAATCAAGTTCAAGTCTCCAAACGAGGTATGGTACTCTAAACCTCCTGATTATTCTCTATTGAAAGTTTTTGGATGCCTAGCTTATGCTCACACTAGACAAGACAAATTAGAGTCAAGAGCAATTAAGTGCATATTCATAGGTTATCCAAGTGGGATTAAAGGTTATAAACTATGGAGTTTAGAAGGAGTGAATCCCATGTGCTTTATCAGTAGAGATGTTATCTTTAAGGAAGATATAATGGGCTATGGGAATAAACAACAAAACTCTGAGGAAGAACACAACTGAACACTGGAGATGAAGATCATGGCAGCAGGGTTCATGTGGAGCTTCAGAGCAGAAGTCAAACTGATGTTGATGATGATAGTAGCTCTAGTGAGACTGAAGAAGAGAAGAATGGACAAGGGGTAAATGAGCAAGCTAAGAATGATGGAGATCTAAGCAATTATAACTTGGCAAGAGACAGACAGAGAAGGATAATCAACCTTCCTTCAAGGTATGGTGAAGCTGACATAGCTAACTATGCACTGTGTACTGCTGAAGAGATTGAGAATGAGGAACTAGACTCATATCAATCAGCTATGAAGTCCAAAGATAGTGATAAATGGGTTCAGGCCATAAATGAGGAGATCATGTCTTTAGAAAAGAACAAAACTTGGGATTTAGTAGATAGACCGGAAGGACAAAAATTAATTGGATGCAAGTGGATCTTCAAAAGAAAGGTAGAAGTAGCTGGAAAGGAACATGTTAGATTCAAGGCCAGGCTAGTAGCTAAAGGTTACACTCAAAGAGAAGGCATTGACTACCATGAGATTTTTTCTTCTGTGGTAAATCATGTGTCAATCAGGATTTTATTAGCCTTGGTAGTACAGCATAACATGGAGTTACAGCAACTTGATGTGAAGACTGTTTTCCTCCATGGAAATCTAAATAAAACTTTATACATGGCACAACCTGAAGGATTCAGAAAACCTGGTGAGGAGCAGAAGGTTTGCCTGCTAAGAAGGTCACTATATGGACTAAAGCAAAGTCCTAGACAGTGGTACAAGACTTTTGATAAAGTTATGATGAGCATTGGCTTAGAGAGGTGCAACTATGACAGTTGGGTGTACTTGCAAAGAGAGAACAAGAAAGTACACACTTATCTTCTCATCTATGTGGATGACATGCTAATCACCAGTAAAAGCATTGAAAGGATACAAGTGATCAAAGAAAAGCTTAAGTCTTAGTTTGAAATGAAGGATCTTGGAAATGATAAGAGGATGCTGGGAATGGACATAAAAAGGGATAGAGAGAAGGGATGGATCTTCTTATATCAGTCAGATTACCTAAGGAAAGTTCTCAAAAGGTTTTTTATGCATGAATCCAAGGCAGTAACAACTCCTCTAGGCACTCAGTTCAAACTCACTGCAAAAGATAAGCCCAAGACTGATTCAGAGAGGCAAGAAATTATGAGTGTTCCTTATGCCAATGCAGTGGGTAGTGTGATGTATGGGATGGTATGCAGTAGACCAGATATTGCATATGCAATGAGCAGAGTAAGCAAGTTCATGGCAGATCTAGGCAAACTTCATTGGGAAGCTGTGAAGTGGATGCTGAGATATCTTAGAGGGACTGAAAATCTGGGATTAATGTTCTACAAGCAATCTAATCAAACTAATCCTCTAGAAGGATATGTTGACTCTGATTTTGCAGGAAATCCAGATACAAGGAAGTCCACCACAGGCTACATATTCAAGCTATTAGGTACAACAATAAGCTGGAAAGCCATGCAACAGTCCATAGTAGCCTTGTCCACCACAGAAGCTGAGTTTGTGGCCATGGCTGAGGCTGTTAAGGAGGCTATTTGGCTCAAAGGAATCCTAAAGGAGCTGAATGTGAAGCAAGGGAGAGTGATAATACACTGTGATAATCAGAGTGCGTTGCATTTAGCTAAACATCAAACATTTCATGATAGGTGCAAGCATGTAGAATATTAAGTTGCATTTTGTAAGGAACTTAATAGAAAAGGGTGCAGTAGAAGCTAGGAAGATTGGCACTGAGGATAATATATCTGATATGCTAACCAAGGTTCTCCCAAGACCAAAGTTTGAGTTTTGCAGGGATCTAGCACAGGTGAGAAACCGGGCTGGAGAACAAAACAAGTAAAGGAAATCTGAAACAAAAGGAGTCAAACAATTTCACAAGTTGAGGTGGAGATTTGTAGATCAGCAACTCAGAAATTGAAAGAGAATTCCAGAACCAATTTCAGATCACCAAGAATCGGACTAAATCGGGTCGAACCGGGCGTGTCAACTCTCTGTAACTACCGATTCAAGGTAGTTGGTTGTTAGTTGTGCAGTTAGGGTTCTTAGCGGAGGTTTCGGAATCAAAACAGAAATTCGTTCAAGCACGAAGATCCGATCACTAAATTGACAGAGGGCTTTGGACGCTTATAAGTAGTAATATACTCAGTTGTAGTTTCATATCTTGATTCTCTGTATTTTGTGAGTTTAGTGATTTAAGGTTCTTAGAGTGTGAGAGTAAAAAGCCCTAGGTTTTGGGCATAGCTTGTAACTTCGAATTCTTCGTTGGTTCTTAGTGAAATCGTTCCATTTCTTCCTCGGTGGATATAGGCCGATGTTGCGAGCCGAACCACCTTAAAAATCCGGTGTGTTGATCGTTGTTCATTTCTGAATTTGCACGTTTTCGAAGCTTGGCTGTTTTAGGGTTTTATACAACACAAGCGTTGTGTATTGTCTGTTGTCTATCACGCCGGGGTTTAATTCAACAATATATATATATATATCTTTAATTAAGTTTGCTGCAATTATCATTAGTTATTAACTTATTAGTACGGAAATTAAACTTAATCAACATTCTAAGGTCTTAATAAGAGGAGGTACTCTTCACAACCTTTATCCCTTCTGTTAGGATTTCCAATTAAGAACCCTAAACTTGAAGATCCACCAACAAGAACAATCCCACCGATTGAAACAATAATGTAGAAAAATCAAAGTACACAATCAACACAAAGATTTTACATGGTTCAGCTATGAAGCTTACATCCACGGGGCAAAGAATGAAGGGGGTGATTTTATTGAACGAATCAAGACGAATGTACAAACTGAATTCTGCAAACACAATTGCAGAAATATGACTTAACTCACTCACTTTACAGCTCTATAACTCTCTCAAAACTAAATGTCAACTCATGTGGTTGATAACACTGTAAACTACTATATATTAGCTACACGGCAAAGAAAAAATCATCCAAAACGGATCTAAAATGAATCTTGGCAAGATCTTTGAAAACCGCCTCTCACACACTCTGTTTTCTTGATTTTCTCTTTCCTCTGAAGCTCAACCGAAAATAATTACTTCTTGATCCTACTTGGCAACATGTGATTGGCTGTCTCGAATCAGCAACTTCAGCCTTCAATATCAAACACGCTCTTTTAAGTGAATCCGCGCTTTTCTTTTCAACTTTGATATTAGTGACGTGGCAAAGCACGAGTGCGCTTCTTTAAGTGGAAGAATGTCTTTGCCTATACCTGCATAAGAGCGAAAACGTTAGTGCTAAACAAATGCAAAACCCGTTTCTTCTTCCTTTATTCTTTACCAAACATTAGCCGATTTTGCCAATCTCCATGCACAGCCATTTGCCATGCACATATTTGCAAGAGTTTCTATCATATACTATCAAATCTCCACCTTATGGCTTAAACTCTCTGCAAGTCTCCTTCAATCTTAAAGTGCCCTTAGTTCCAGCTTTGCCCCTAAGTCTAATTAACTTCATGCAAAGCTCAAACTTAGCTATAGGTAAAACCTTAGTAAATGCATCTGCTGCATTCTCTTCAGTGGCTATTTTCTCCACCTTAACTTCTTCTTGCTCAACCATATTCCGGATGAAATACAACCTAACATCTATGTGCTTGGTCATTTCATGATAGCCAGGATGCTTGGTGAGGTGAATGGCATTATTGTTGTCACAAAAGATAGTGATACAACCTTGACTAATTCCAAACTCATTAAGAATTCCCTTAAGCCATGTGGCTTCCTTTGCAGCCTCAGTTACTACAATGAACTCAGCCTCAATAGTTGATAAGGCAACAACATGCTGTTGTATAGACTTCCAGCTTATTGCAGTCCCAAACAAGGTAAAAACAAAACCTGCCAAGGACTTCCTAGTATCAACATTGGCAGCATAATCTGAGTCCACAAAGCCTTCTATAGGAACTTTTATCTTTGATCTTTACCTGAAACTTAATCCTTTGTCTGATGAACCATTGAGATACTTCATCACACACTTGACTGCTTCCTAATGAGCAAGGCTTGGATTTGTCATGTACCTACTAATGACACTCATGGCATGAGCAAGATCAGGCTTGCAGCACACCATGGCATACATTAAGCTTCCAACAGCATTGGCATAAGGGATCCTCTTCATTCTATCCACTTCATGTTGCTACTTTGGCTCCTGCTCTTTGGAGAGCTTGATGTTTTGACTCAAAAGAACACTAGAACATCTTGTTTGATTCATTTGGTACTTGATCAACAGCTTTTTCAGATAATCACTTAGATCAAGGAACACCTCCCCTTTCTCTTCACAGAAACTTATGTCCATGCCAAGCATCCTCTTTGCTTTTCCCAAATCTTTCATGTCAAATTCTGATTTCAAAAGAGATTTCACTTCATGCAAACAAGAGTTAGATGTACTAGCAATAAGCATATCATCAACATATAAAAGAAGAAAAGTATGTGCATTATGTTCATGCTTAAACTAAACACAGTGATCATACTTGCTTCTAATGAATTTAGATTTAAGCATAAAGTGATCAAACCTCAAATAGCATTGTCTTGGTGACTGTTTGAGACCATAGAGTGACTTCTTCAGCAGACATGTTTTGTTTTCACTTGCATTGACATGAAGTCCTTCAGGAATTGCCATGTAAATCTGCTGCTTTAGCTCACCATGAAGAAATGCAATGGTGACATCCATTTGGTGTAAAACCATCTTAAATTGAGCCACCATAGCTAGGAGTATCCTTATGGAGCAATGCTTGACTACTGGGGAGAAGATTTCAGCATAATCAATCCCTTCCTTCTGTGTAAATCCTTTAGCCACAAGCCTTGCTTTAAATCTGATTTTGTTCCCTTTTGTAGCTTCCACTTTCTTCCTAAAGATCCACTTGCAGCCAACAAGCTTCTTCTTTGCAGGCTTATCTACTATTTGACATGTCTCATTCTTATCAAGAGAGCAAAGTTCTTCTTGATGGCAATCATCCACTACTCATTATCTGGACATGAGATGGCCTCTTTGTATGATCCAGGTTCAGAGCTCTCTACTTCCTGAGCTACAAGCAAAGCAAAAGAAACATTATCAGCATAACCAAGTCTAGAAGGTGGTTTTATAGCTCTCCTGGACCCGTCTCTAACTAATTGATAGTTAGCCAGTTGATTTTGAATTCCATCAGCTTTAGTTTCATCTTCTTCTTCAGCTGAACTTGAGTCTTCTTCCATAGGCTGATTTAAGGTGAAAGGCTCTACCTCAAACTGAGTTTCCTCTTCTTTTCCAGATGATTCATCAGTGTTGGACTCATCCTTTTTTATTAGCATCTTAGATTCATCAAAAACTACATCTTTGCAGATAAGGCATTTTTTTATGATCCTTTTCAAAGCACCACAGTCTATAGCCTTTGATCCCTTTAGGATAGCCTAGGAACACACACTTTAAGGCTCTTGGTTCTAACTTATCTTGATTAATGTGAGCATAAGCAAGACAACCAAACACCTTGAGTCCACTGTAATTGGCAGGAACACCACTCCACTTTTCCTCAGGAGTTTTGAACTCAATTGCTGAAGATGGACTTCTATTGATCAAGAACACTGCAGTGGCTACTGTTTCACCCCAAAAACTCTTTGCTAAACCTGAGCTTATCAACATGCACCTGACTTTGTTTAGAATTGTTTGGTTCATCCTCTCAGCAAGTCCATTTTGTTGAGGAGTGCCAGGAACTGATTTGTGCCTCACAATGCCTTTCTCTTTGCAGTATGCATTGAATTCTTCAGAGGTGAATTCAAGTCCATTGTCTGTCCTTAAGTACTTTACCTTCCTGCCTGAGATGTTCTCCACCTCAGTGAGCCATTCCTTGAAGGTTTTGAAAGCTTCATTCTTAGTTTTGAGAATGTATACCTAAACCTTCCTGCTGTGATCATCAATTAAGGAGAGAAAGTATCTGCCACCATTCTTAGTTTGTGTTCTTGCAGGCCCCCAAAGATCAGAATGAATGTACTCCAAGGGCTCTTTAGATACATGAATACCTGATTTGAAAGGTAGTCTCTTGTTCTTTCCCAAAACACAGCAGTCACACATCAGCAGCTTAGTGATCTTGTCTCTGCCAAACACCTTTTGTTTTGCCAATTCTTGCAGACCTTTTTCACTCATGTGCCCAAGTCTTTTGTGCCATAAAATGATCCTGTCCATCTCTTGAGCTGAGTTAACTGATCCTTGGTAGACCTCTTCTACCAAAAAGTATAATTCATTTCTCTTAAGCCCTTGCATTACCACCTTGCCAGATTTGGAAACTGAGAGCACTCCTCCTTCTGAGTGAAACTTGTATCCTTGAGTATCTAACATGCCCAATTAAACCAAGTTCCTCTTCAAATCTGGAACAAACCTTACTTGAGATAAGATTCTGACCACACCATCATGCATTCTCAGAGCAACTGAACCAATTCCCTTAACCTTGCAGCTTTGATCATTGTCAAGCATCACTATGCCAGATTCTCTAAAACAAGTTCTTGAAAGCAATCCTTGATTTGGGTCATGTGAAATGAACACCCTGAGTCTAAGATCCATTCTGAACTTACCTCAGTGGCTGTGATAGCCAAGACTTCAGTTGATTCATACCCTTGATTGGAGGCAGCTGCATCACTGGTTTGATTAGCTTGGTTCTGAGTAGCTTGACCTTTGTTCTTAAGAAATTTCTTATACTTGATGCAATCCTTTTTATGGTGGCCAGACTTATGACAATGGAAGCACCTATTCTCTTCCTTATCAGTGGTAGAAGTTTGGCTTTGATCTTGTTTTTTTCTTTGATTCTGAGCAGGCCCCTTTTTTCTGAAACTTCTTCTTGTTATTTCCTTGCTTGATGGCTAAACCTTCAGCTACATTCTTGGTCTTCATCTCTGAATTCTTGGAAAGATCCTTAGTCTTCAAAGCCACTACTACTTCTTCAAAGGTGATTGAATGTTGTCTGCCATAGAGGATTGAGTCTATAAAATGTTCATAACTCTTTGGCAAAGCACTCATCAGTCTCGCCTCGGCCTATTCTTGCACTTGTTCGCATGGATCAGCTCGGCTACCCTAATTTCAGAGTCCGATAGTTCTTGGTTTTTATTACTTTATGTATATCCTTCTTAGTTCCTTCTTAGCCTATTTCTCTTGATAGGCCCAGTGTGACTTTGACATTGTATCACGCTCTCAGTTTTTATCTACAGGCTGAGGATGGTGCCTTAATCCCCCACCCATAATGGGTGCTTTTGATTAAAAAAAGAAAAAGCACTCAATAGCATGAGGGCTTTGTCTTCCTCCATGAGATCAACTTCAATGTCTGCAAGATCATCCAATATTTTGCTGAATTCCTCCAATTGATCAAGAATTGGTTTATCCTCTGACATCTTGAAGCCATAAAGCCTCTTCTTCATATATAGTCGGTTTTCTATGGTTTTGATCATGTATAAGCTTTCCAATCTCTGCCAAACTGCAAGAGCAGTGTCTTCTTTGGCCACTTCCCTAAGCACCTTGTCTCCTAAGCTGAGAATGAGGGCACTGTGAGCCCTTTCTTGAATCTGAAGCTTTTCTTGAATGGACATAGTTTCAGGAAATGCACTTGGATCCTGCAGAGCCAAGACCAAGCCTTGCTGCACCAAGAGAGCCCTCATCTTCACTCTCCACAAGCCAAAGTCTTCCTTCCCATTGAACTTTTCTACATCAAATCTTGCAGTGGCCATCTTCACCGAGCAATCTTTCCACAGACGGCGCCACAAACTATTAGGATTTCCAATTAAGAACCCTAAACTTGAAGATCCACCAACAAGAACAATCTCACCGATTGAAACAATAATATAGAAAAATCAAAGCACACAATCAACACAAAGATTTTACGTGGTTCAGCTATGAAGCTTACATCCACGGGGCAACGAATTGAGGGGTGATTTTATTGAACGAATCAAGACGAATGTACAAACTGAATTCTGCAAACATAATTGCAGAAATATGACTCAACTCACTCACTTTACAGCTCTATAACTCTCTCAAAACTAAATGTCAACTCGTGTGGTTGATAACACTGTAAACTACTATATATAAGCTACACGGCAAAGAAAAATCATCCAAAACGGATCTAAAATGAATCTTGGCAAGATCTTTGAAAACCACCTCTCACACACTCTGTTTTCTTGATTTTCTCTTTCCTTTGAAGCTCAACCGAAAATAACTACTTCTTGATCCTACTTGGCAGCATGTGATTGGCTGTCTCGAATCAACAACTTCAGCCTTCAATATCAAACACGCTCTTTTAAGTGAATCCGCGCTTTTCTTTTCAACTTTGATATTAGTGATGTGGCAAAGCACGAGTGCGCTTCTTTAAGTGGACGAACGCCTTTGCCTATACCTGCATAAGAGCGAAAACGTTAGTGCTAAACAAATGCAAAACCCGTTTCTTCTTCCTTTATTCTTTACCAAACACTTAGCCGATTTTACCAATCTCCATGCACAACCATTTGCCATGCACATGTTTGCAAGAGTTTCTGTCATATACTATCACCTTCGATCCCTATGTTATGTAAGGTAGCAAAGCATATATATCATTCAATTCATTAGCAACAATCATCTTTTATGACAATTTTGCCTAACATAAATTTTTTGGTCTCATAAGTTACCATTTAGTTAGCTATTTTCGTTATTAATTACCTTAAATAGCATGTAAGACTTAATTATGCAAGGTATATATATGTTTTCAATTATCATTCAATGTACGTATAATCTCTTTGCTTAAATTTTGCTCAAAATATGTTTAAGTCTTAATTTTTTTAATTATAATAAATCAAAAATATCAAGTGAATTAATTGAAACTGAAAATAAAATGATCATTTGAAAATTTATATAAAACTTCTGAACAGGTAAATGGATTAGCCTGAGCGCGACAAATGTTCTTTGTGATTATTCATTTGGTGATGAAAGATGAGCCAACTTGGACATAATTAATAGAGCACGACTTGGGTGCCCCGGGGCACGGATATTAGATCTATGCCCCCAACCCGACCCGGATACACTATATATAATCAAAACCCTAAATTGTCATTTCATCTTCTTTCTTTACACCTCTTCTTGCATTTTTTCTTTCATCTTCTTCCTTCTTTTTTCTTCTTCTTCCATAGCGCCTCTTCTTCTTCTTTCTTTTTTCTTCTTCCTCTCTCTGCGTTCTCCTCTCCAAATCAGCGTGCTCCAATCACCATGGACTTAGTGGTGTTGTAGAAGGGGACTTCTGTGGCGAGAGGGTTGGCGGAGTGTATGTCGCGGTCACAGGTGATGCAGATGGCGACAACGTCGGCCTTGCAGGTCACGACGGCGGGCCTTCTCCCAAATTTATTCTTTTGAACAAATTAAAATTGTTTCTCCATTCTTCTTGTAAACTTTCAGTTTTTAGTTTAGTTTGTTGATTATCAGTCTCCTCTTATTTTCTCCTTGAACATTAGAGCTTACATTGTATTGTTATTAATTAATTTTTGGTTGGATGACTCATATTTTGGAGTTTATTGTGGCTTTCTGGTCATTTTTGGAGTTTTTTTCTTCTGTGTTAATTAGCAGATTACAGCTGTTTAACACCTCAAATATATGATGTAATACCATAATATAAGTATACAATACCATAGAGGTAAAAGTGTGATACCTTAAAGAGATTTATGTAATACCGTAAAGGTAAAAATGTAATACCTTAAATTTATTTATGTATGTAAGATTTTAACAATAAATATGTAGCATACATGTAATACCACAGAAGCATACATGTAATACCACAGAAGCATACACGTAATACTTTAAAGGTATTTATGTAATACCTGGAAAAGACTTATGTAATACCTGAAATTTGAGTATCAAATACCTTCAATGTAAATATAAATATGTAATACCTTATAGATAAAAATGTAATACCTGAAACATATTTATGTAATACCTGAAACATATTTTATGTAATACTTTGAGGATAAATACATAATATCTTAAACTATAAGCAGTAATACCTCAAAGGTGCATATGTAATACCTCAGAGGTAAAATATGTAATACCTCAAAGGTGCATATGTAATACCTTATGTTTTAAACTCAATACCTTAAAGATAAATGTGTAATATCTTAAGAGTATGTGTATAATACATATCACTGAATGGAATCTGATGTATATAAATATTTTTTTATCTTTTTTCTCCATTCTTTCTTTTTCTCCTTCCTCTCTGCAGCAGCGCCTCCTTCTTCATCTTCTTCTTTTTTCTCCTTTCTTTCTCTTTCTCCTTCCTCTCTGCGGCGGCTCCTTCTTCTTCATCTTTTTCTTCTGCTTGGTGGTGGTTGTGATGTCTTCCTTGAGTCTGGGATAGCCAAGCTCCGGCCTGGCCGCGGCGGCCATCTCGACAACTTCGCGCTCCTCGGCCTCGGTGCACTCGGCATCGGCGGCCTAAGCACCGATGCCTCCCCATAGCGATTGCAACATATCTTGTTCGCAGACAAGATCTTTGAATGAAACCTAAAATCAAATAAGGAAATAACTGGTATTCAAATCTGAGATATTAAATATTGAAAAAGAGGAGGAATTGAATGAAATTTGTGTAGACGAGGATGATTGGCTTGGGTAGGTCTCCGAAATTGGAGCCACAAAAGAGAGCTCCGAAAAGCATAAAAAAGGATTGCATGTGTGTAAAATGGTGTGTGTGAGAAAGAGAAGCACGACACCTAACTGAATCTTGCTGCTAGCCAACGGCTCAGTCCTCTACCATAGCTCCCTCGATCTGTTTTCTCTGAATTTGATCTTGATGGGGCTGCACCTCCCACTCCATGTCAACCTCGTCGAGTTTGCAATAGAGTCCATCGAGTTTGAAATCGGCATTGGATTCAATTGAGTTTGGATGACAATTGGTTGGATGTGATTTTGGGTATTTTGTGGATCATATTTTTAAGTGAACAAGAGCTTTCATTCAGAGTCCAATGAATAAAAACAAGGGAATGTTATGAATACAATTAAAACAAGGGAATGTTATTAATACAATTACTTCAGGTGTTGTGAAAAGATATAATGAATACAACCTTCAAATATTATGAAAATATTCTAAAAGTATTATAAAGATACTCTATAGGTGATATAAAATTACATGCATCTATGAGATATAATAAATACAGTTCCTTCAGGTGTTATGAAAATACTATAACACCTAAAGAACATATATATAACACCTATAGAGTACATATACAACATCTATCACTAAATCACATAATATGAAATCTTCTATATATGTGATACCTCAAGAACATACATATAATACCTAAAGAGTATATATATAACTCATATAGAGTATACATATAACACCTATCACTGGATCACATAATATGAAATTTTCTATATATGTGATACCTCAAGAACATAAATGTAACACCTAAAAAGTATATATATAACACTTATAGAGTATAACTATAACACCTATCACTGAATCATGTAATATAATTATAACACCTATAGAGTACATATATAACACTTTTATATATATATATATATATATAACACTTATCACTGAATCACATAGTATGAAATTTGGTGTGTGTGGGTGCACCATAACTCATATGTTGGCGCGTGGGTCAGGCTGGTGGCCACGGGGGTCAAGCTTGAGGTGGGCACGGGTCAGACTGGGGTAGCGTAAAGGAGGGCATTTGAAGAGAATAATAAGTTGATGGTGTTTTGTGAACCGTAAAATGCGCATCCTATCCTAGCCGAATTATCCCTCACATCTTTTCTTCAATACCATTCCCGCCGCACGACCCGCCTTTTGACCCGGTTAATTTTTCCCTTTTTTAGCCCCCTTCTATTAATTTATTCTATTTATTCCATCCCCTAAAATAGATTTTCCTTATTCGGCAATATATGTGATGCACAACATTAAATCAACTTTGTTTTTATCTATTTGTATACTCTATAATTATAGGTAAGGCTCTATAAATATGTATGTTTTGTTCCATTTTACATCAAGGTGCATTCAGTTAGCGGTATTTATTTTTTATTTACAATATAAAATGAAAAAGATTATATTAAATAATATTCATGTGTGTAAATATAATAACAAAACTTAAACATATGATTAAATAAATTAATAACTAGAAATATTACGAAATATTCATTTTTAATATAAACTTTAGGGTAAAAAACAAAAATATGCATGATTTAGCTCTTTACTACATCATTTTTAAATGTTTTCATTTCATATACATAATAAGAATTTTGTCGGCTACAATATTTTCGGTTGCCACGTCATCAAACCTCACCGGAGATTGATTAGGTGCATCTAAATTTAGCAATTTGTTATATGAACTTTAAAAGTTTTCGTTTTACTATATAAAGTTCGCGGGTTTTGTAGATTACAGTATTTCCAATTAACTCATCGTAAAGTCTAATCGGAAATTGCTCACGTCCATCATTTTTAGAGAAATAAATTTGTTTTGAAGACGTAAGTTACAATATCTTCATTATCTAATCTCCTTTTTCTCTTCTTCATCTACTATTATGATTTATTTTATTAAAATAATAGGTGAAACTCATGAAAATGACTAGTTTCATGTCGTCAAATATTTTCGTCGAAAGTGTGAATAATCCATCTAAAAATTAAAGTTGAGGCATGTGAGCTACTTTCGATGGGATTTTACAATGTTACAGTCAGAAATATTATAACATGCAAGTTCCACGTACTTTATATAGTGAACTGAAAACTTTTAAAAGTTCATATAGTGAAGTACTAAATTCAAATGCACTTAAAGAGCCTTCGATGATATTTGATGATATGTCAGCCGAAAATATTGTAACCTGAAAAATTCTTATACTTTATATAGTGAAATGAAAACATTTATTTAAAAATAATATAATACAGTGCTAAATCACGTATACTTGAGATGAGTTTTTGTTACCATTACATTTATTTTGACTAGTAGAAATAAAATACTACTTTATTTTAGTGTAGAATCTATAATATAATGATATTAATGCAGATGGCTAGAGATTCTTATTTTCTGTGTCTATAAGTGTATACAGTGTTCATGAGATTGAATATACATAACTTAAAAAAATTTAGACAAAAATTTGTGTGATACGGTCTCACGGATAATTTCCGTGATAGGATTCTTTTTATTTATGGATCAAACTCATATGCATCAATTTATATGTGAATTGGGAAGTTTGGATTGTGGTTCAATATATTCTAATCGGTTCATTAGATCACAAAAATTTAAATTACTCTAATCCATTCATTAGATCACGAAAATCCGGGAATCACCATATATTCGTACAAGAGAAACATGAAAGAGAAAAAAAAAACTGAAAAATAGTTCATAGATATTTTATTACCATTTATAAAATGAAAATTAATATTTTAATGTGATTCTGTGAACATATTATTTCTCACATATCTTTTCCTTTTGCCAAATGCTGCTGTGCACCAGGTGCACGGATCTAGATTGATGCAACTGGGGCGACCCGACCCGGATCCGCGCACCTGGATTTTCCTTTTTTTTTTCTTTTTTTTTTCGCTTCAGGCTGTTACCTTTATGTTGTAAGGATGTGACCTTTACGTTATATAAGTGTGACCTTTATATATAAATGTTATGACCTTTATGTTCAGTAACTTAGGAATAAATGAAGATTTTCAGGTTTTTTCGCTTTAAATTAAGACTTTTATGTTGTATTGTTGTAACCTTTATGTACAATTCTTGTGACCTTTATGTACAAATATTATGACCTTTATAATTCATAACTTTGAAAAAAAATTGAAATTTTCAAAATTCAGTGCATTTTAAGGATGAATATATGTGTAGCTAAAATTACATAAACGTAAATATGTACAAATTTTGCTAAAATTCTTCATTTTTTTCTAAATTAGAATATATAAAGGTCATTACATTTATACATAAAGGTCACACTTATATAACACAAAGGTCACAAGCATATAATATAAAGGTAACAACCTAAAGCGAAAAAATAAAATTCAAAAAAAATAAAATAAATAAAAGTGCGCGGATCCGGGTCGACCCGGACCCGACCCGAATTGTATGTGCACCAGTTGCACAGGAGACTACCTCTTTCCTTTTTAAGTTCAAAATCTTACTGAATGATTGAACATGATGAAATAATGGAATTGTAATAAATTTAAAAATTGAATGTGATGGGAAATAGATGATACAATAACAATTATATAATTCATATCACTAGTATTACAAGAAATAAGAAATAAATACAATAATCATACTTGGTAACTATAAATGAAATGTATGAATTAGATCAATATTTACATAACCAAATTACTGTATGATATAATATTACTAATTGAAGAAAAATTCCTATTCAATATATCACTTAATTTCAAATGATTTAATTTAGCATACTTTAGTTAAAAAGTTTCTATTACCAAAAATTACTCCTTTCATTTATATTTATACAATTTTTGTATTTTGAATTTAATATAATTTTTATGCAGGCTAATTTTTTTAATATGTGATTTTTTACTATTTTATATCATGTAAATATTCTTGCAGTAATTAAATTATTTATATCGTATCATGTTTATCTTAACTAGTTTTGTGCCTGTGCGATGCACGGGATTAAGCTTTTCTAAAATATAAGTATAAATATTTGTAATTTAAAATAATAATATATAAATTTAATAGAATAAATTTAAGTGATATATTTACATATTTTACATATATATATATATATTTGAATTTTTCAGAATAATTTTTACAGTATTCCACTATTAAAAAAACTTGTGAATTTGAAAAAATAATTTTATTATGGAAAATGATTTTCATAAATTATAGAGCAACCATCACAATATAAAATAATGATGGAAAAAAAATAAAAAATATTGTGAAACATCAAAGTTAATTTTACTACGGAAAACAATTTTCTTGAATCGTGTTCTTCACAATTCAAAGTATTCAATTAACAATAAATATATATAAATGTTGTATTTTGATACTAAGCATTTTTAGTGTAATTAAACATGGATTTGATGCAATCTATGTATAACCTTTTTTAGCACCTTATTTCAAAAACTTATTTCCAAGAATAATGAAATTTATTCTTGACAATGTTTGAAATACAAAATTAGTATTTTTGACAATGGTTAAAAAACAAAAACAAAAATGAAATTTATCTTGTAGTGTATTAATTTTAAATCTATAAAATCTCTAATCCAAAATTAGAGACTCTCGACCCAAATTCCTACACAAAATAATTTGAATTGGCGAAATAATATAATATTACATAGCAATAAGAATATTCCTCGGAGAGGTACATGCACATACATATAGATCTCTCATCCTGAATCATAGATTGAAGGGAAAGCCCGATGCATCAATGAAGTTGCTCCGACGCCCGTCGTTAGACGCAAGAAAGCTCCACTCCTATGTTCGAAAGAGCTAGAGGACGATTCATCCTTCCCAAACACAGCATACAACTCTCTGTTGTACTGCGCTCTCCAAGTGTGCATGTTCCACCCTTCTTCCTTACCCTGACAAGTCTTTGTGAAATAACTTCGATGAGAATAAAAAAGAAGGCGTTAAGAGACCCTCCTGGCCTAACCCTAGACACTCTAAGATCCTTTTTCAAACCTGCTCCCATTTTGAATCAAGAGATAGATAAATAGACACATCTCATTGCACTGATCGGGGGAGTTCATAGTGACTGAGGGGGTCGAAGACCAAGAAGTGAGTTATTTATACCAAACATTCTTCTTATGGCAGGTACCCGTCTACTGGAAAGGACAATTTCTCATACAACATGGGTGAATAGTTGAATCCACTTATGAGTATTCCACTTTCTTAGTTAGAGTCCCCCTTTTAGTCAATATACAATACTAATAAAATAATACATATTCTGATTTGTTCTTCTTCAGATTACAAATAACAATAACTTAAATCATTAAAAAATGAACACTATGGTCATTAATTATTGATTCAAAATACGAACATCTCGGAAATCAATTTGTAACCAAATAAATACATAAAGAAGAAGAAGAAACAATCCACTAATTCAAGAAAACATAATGTTTAGAATGCAGAATTTGAGAAATTGTGAATGGAAAAGGTGTGAATGAATTCCAAGTTTATTTTCTCATAATTATAGTGGATGATATGCTTATTAAATATGAAATTAGTGTATTATTTATGATATGATCATAATTGATTGATATTGTGATTACATAATTTTAGGTTGCCTTTTGAAAAATATCAAATATTAGATCTTTTATATAAGTTATAAAAATATACATTTATTCGACTAAATACAATATTATATCATCTTAAAAATTAATAAACATTCCACATCCAAAATATGACATAATAAATTGATTCTCATAAATTAATAGCCTTCCATATATAATGACATTTGCGATGTTTAAATAAGATAATTCTAGAAATGTAAGAAAAAAAATTCATATGATGATTTTTTTCTTAATAATTATATTGATTAATCTTTTTAATATTTTATTGGTCTTATTATTTTTACTATTTTTTGGTCATGAGACTTGTTAAATTCTTTGAGATGAAATAGGATAATAAAAAAAAATCAATGAATCAAATTGGATATTTATGCCAAAAATCAAGGAATGAAATTGAATTTTTTTTTTTTTTTTGCTTTTCAAAAAATATGTAAGTCTAATTTTTCCAAATGAGAGACGTGTAATGCTACTATATATTTTTTGTTTTCAAAAAATATGTAATGTCACCCAATTTCTAATTAAAAAACACACAGATTTAAGTATTGTTGGAAAGCCTATTAATTATTCATGCAAAATTCACATAATTGATGACCAATTAATGGACTTGACTATTTCAACTTATTTGCATTCCATGAAGGAATTGAGTAAGGGCCTACCTTCTATGAGTTAACGCTCCTACAATTACCGACTCCAGGAGGTAATTGAATAAGGAGCACCTTACTTGTAGCTACTCTTGCTCCGAATATTCCCGACCACAGGAGGGAATAGAGTAAGGAGCACTATATGAGCTACTGAGCTATGAGTTATGATATATGAATATGTTTAATTATATGATCTTTAATACAAATACAATTGTTTTTACGATAATATATGTAATATTTTAGTATAAGATTTAAATTAACATAAAATCTCATACTATATTTATATAATAAATTAACTAATACTTTAATTTTCTATATTCAGAATGGGATAAATGTAAAATAAATGTCAATCAACTAAAACATATAATATATGTGTTACCATAATATATTATCTTTCCATATATATAATATCATGCTAGCATGGTTTTCCAAATTTAGTGGGGTAGGGGGCCGGGAAAATTATTTTAGGAAACGTTTTTGGTTTTATATATATAAAGATAAAAATATTATATTATTTTATATTGGAGTGAATCATATAAATATATATTATTTATATCCATATTAAATCATATATTTGATCATTGCATAGTGATGTAAATTTTATCATATATATTATTCATACATTGGCTAATAGTGAATAAATTAAATATTTCTATATTGTTTTTATTGATTTTACCAATTAACATTACATAAACTATATTAATTATATCAATTGAAATTTAATAATTAAAGTTGACTCACCATATAGATAAATATGTATGAATGTTAATTTTTATATCACTTCCTTATATGTATACATCATCAAACAATATCCCATTTTTATTCACATTCATTCATTTATGTATATATATATATATATAGTATCTATTTATCTATTAATAGAAAATAAATATCATTTATCATTTATTTTTAAAAAATAATTTCCAATTTTGACATGGTGTTTTTGGCGGGAAAATTTTCATATTACTATTTCAGGAAATGTTTGTGTTTTTATATATATAAAGATAAAGATTTGTATGACATAAAATTTATTAATTTTTTAGTTATTCTGATTGCATGATTTCATTGTTAATACAAATGCACATTTCCCAATTTTCAAATCTCTTTGATATCAATCAATAAACATATAAAGTGACAAACCAATGGTATTACGATGCACTATGTATGACAATATTTTTGTAACAATTAGTTTTGAAAATATTGACATAAATTGTCATTGTGCAGTTAACTTTCTTAATAAATAGAAAACAAATCGATCAATTAATAAAGTGCAAACTCCACAATTCAAGATAGGACCGCCAGACATGAAGGCGAAGACAGAGTCGGCGGCGCGTGAGTCGTACTCCTCATCATCGCCGCTGAAGGACTGGAGGCTCCCACTGTTAGCAGAATCCATCTCTCTCTCTCTCTTGCCAGAATCCATATCCCACTCTTGTCAAAAATGACTTAACGTTTTCCGTCCATCCAATTAACGGAGAGGGCCGTTTTTAAACTTTTTTGGATTGTTTTCAAAACCTAGGGACCAAACTCGGCCGTGGCCCAATCCTACAGGGCCACATTTGAGTTTTGCCCTATAATATATAATCTAATCAGTTCCCACAATATTCGGTAACAACTACATTTTTACATTGTGCATTAATACATGTAATTTTAAAAATACATTTAGTATTTAAAAAATTGTGAATTAATCACATCCAATCAATCACCACACTTCTTGGTAATAATCACATTATTTTTGGTAAGCAATTTCGTACATTCATTATCTATGTGAATTGGATTTGTTTTAAATTAGTCGACATTAAATAAAATTTGGCAAAATATTTTATGCAACTGGTGCATGGATCTAGGATCCATGCACCCGGGTCGACCCGCCCCACGCGCCTCTGACGCGCGTTTTCACGCGCCCAAACGCGCTCTCACGCGCCCCCACGCGCCTGGTGGGTGCGCTCAAACCCACCAAGATTCGCTTCAGGCAGTCATACCCTCATGTTATGTTAAGGTTACCCTCATGTTATGTTAGGGTTACCCTCATGTTATGCTAGTGTTACCCGTGTTACCCTCACGAGAGTAACACTAACATAACATGAAGGTAACCCTAACATAACATGAGGGTAACCCTAACATAACATGAGGGTATGATTAACATTTTAGTTCAATGGTTTTAAACTAAGGGTATGAAATCTGGAGATGGGGTCACATTAACATATCGCGAAGGTAGCCTAACATAACACGAAGGTAACACTAACATAACGTGAGGGTAACGACCAAAACACGCGAACAAAGTAAAGAGACATGGGCAGCCCAGCCCACACGCGGCCCAGTTGCACGGATCACAGATCCGTACAACTGGTGCACAAGAGAGTGACTCATAAAATTTTTACATCTTTTTTTTCATATCTAAAGATGAGGTTTTTGGACATAGAAGCTATTACATATTTTTTGAATATTGTTTTTTTTATTTATATATACACATTTATATAAGAAGGAATAATGTAAGAGAAAAGAAGGAATAATGTTTATATAAAAAAATTCCAACATGAAAACCAATCGACTACATTACTTAATTTGTATATATGTATGGAGAATAATTAATTCAACTAATTGCATTGTCTTTGATATCTCTATAAGATAATTAATTACATGACAAAAATATCCTCAAAAATATATAGATTTATTTTTTAAAATCTAAGAAAAATTAAAATCCACCTTGTAGAGCTAATTCTTCAATCTTAGAAGCTTTACAACTTTATTTTGTTTGAAAGTTGACAACTCTTAAAAAAATAAAACTACATTGTAGTAAGAATAATTAATTTATATGCAAAATTCAATAAAATAATCACATATTGAACAATTCCAATCTCAAAGTACTTAAAAAACTTGATAACCAAACCCAGAGAGAGAGAGAGAACCATCCATGAGTCGATCGATAAGAACATAATATTGAATTTGAGAAATTGTGAAGAGAAAATGTGAGTAAATTTTAAGTTTATTCTCTCAAATTTATAGTGTGAAATTTGTTTAATGGATATGGAATTAGTGCATTGTGTGTGGCATAAATGTTGTTATCACATAATTTATAGAATATTTTTTCCAAATATATTTAAATACATTGACCGGAAATAAATCATGTTCATTTTTTTACTCCCATGAAATCACAATTGCCATATCAAATGATTTAATTATAAAGCATGCAAATTGAATACTGTAATAAAGTAATTGTCATGTACGTAATATTATTTATTATCATTTTATTTTAATTTTTTGAATTTTAATTTTCAAAAATAGAAAGAGGTATTTATTATCGTTTATTATTTATTATCACATACATAGTATTATTTTTTCCTTGATATAAGACTATCAATTCAATTTAAAATATATATATACAAAATATATTACATTGTTTACAAAAAAAAAAAATTCAAAGATAATTAGTTAATCAAAGATCAATTAATTGATATCAAAATACCAATCAAAGATTAATTGATTAGAATTACTTACAAATTTAAAAAATTAGTGCATAATAGTGGAATCACATGAAATCATTCTATAATTAGAATGTATCACAAAGTTTCCTTAAATATATATATATATATATGTATATGTATATATCAAACATGATTTATATTTATTAAATATATAATTATAAAACTATGTATAATAAAAAGCATAAAAAATATATAAGTAGTATATATCTTGGATTGGATTTTATCATAATTAATTAGTGCGTAATAGTGGAATCACACGAAATCATTCTATAATTACCATCTATATATTTAATTTTATCATAAAGTTACCTTAATTATATATTTATATGTATACATTAAATATGATTTATATTTATTAAATAAATTAAAAACATTTCTAGTTTTGGCAAGGTATTTTTTGCGGGAAAATATGCAAATTACTTTTTCTGGCAATATTTGTATTTTTAATATATATAAAGATTCTTATTTTACTGCTTTATATAATTTAAGCTACGTTATAATTTATTTTATGTATACACATTATTTATATATTATTTTAATATTTTCATATTATTTCTGCCTTTTAATATTATTACATATTATTTGTTTATCTTAATTATATATAATTGAAAAACATAGTATTTAGATAAATATCTTAAATTACACCTTAAATATATTTTTATTATAATTATTATATTCATATCATTTTATATTATTTTATCTTTATATCTATCTTTCATGCTATTTATACATTTAATTGATAGTGTTGTTTTGTTCTATTATCATCTTAATTTTGTGATTTTTGTTTTATATTCACGCATAACTTTTTTTATATAAAATAAATCATGTGAGATGGTCTTATTGATAGTTTTTGTGAGACGAATTCTTATTATTCATTAAATTAAACTCATTTCTATGAATTGTTAAGTTTGGAATATGGGTTGACCCGTCTCACGCAACGATACCACCTCATATAAAATAATTTTAAGAGGTTATCTTTTCAAAATACAGTAAATAATGATATTGACCATGATAATTGTAATTATGAAATAAATAAATAAAAGAAATAATCATGTCATTGACTCATTAGTGTTTGATGAAATTTTCCTCATTCAATTCAACTGTTACATGAATCTGGAATTCAAATTATTTAATTTCTTCAAATTACCCAAGAATTTGTTGGATTGAATTTGTTTGAAATATTTATTAACTTTCGTTTTTTCTGTTAAAAAAAGAGGAAAGAAACTTAAAAGGAAAGAAACTTAAAAAGAAAGAAAAATCTTCATGGATTAATGGGATACTAATAATAATAATAATTACATACCACAAATTAATTGTATTCTGATAATCTCAGAAATAAGGAACCAAGATTTTATGTAATTGAAAATCTAATCTAATCCTTATAATAGGATGCATTAATAATAAAAACTATAAATGGGGGAGGTGAATCAATTTAATAAGTAATAATTATTTGGTCAAAGGGGTGGTGGGGAAAGTGTGGATGTGAACATACCATTTTGACAGATGCACATATACATACATACACAAATAATAATTTATATATATAGGCACACACACATATTCATGTGCATTAGTGCGTGCGTGTGTGTGAGAGAGAGAGAGAGAGAGGTTTTGGCTCAACCGTGTATGAAAGGAAAAGCCGAAGACAAAGCCGGCTAAAACTCTGTTCGCAATACACTTCTATTGTCTATAGATTCTATAATCTGTTAAAACTAAATTAGTGGAACTTTCCTTAAACTCGTTTCTTGCTATTTTACATTTCATTGTTGTTCTTATCATCTTATTATCATAGCTCCAAAATTTCTACTGTTTGTTGAGTATTCTTCTTGTTTGGCGCTCGGTTTTCCTTTTAATTGATAGAGATCACAGAAAGATTGGTTTTTTATTGAAATTCAAGCAGACCCAGTTCACCTATCTGGGCATTTGTGGTGGGTTTGGATTGAAGACGATGAGAGATTGATTTATCTTTGGTGTTTGCCAAATCTGGTTTTCTTCAAGATAAGGGTTCACCGAAAAATTGATCTTTCAGGGAGGTAAATGGGTTGTTTTCCTTGTTTTGACTCAAGAGAGGAAGAAAAACTCAATCCCAATAAAGGGAGAGATGATCACAAGGAAATTCATCCTACTATTCCTTCCAATATATCAAGATTATCATCTGGTTAGTGTTTCTCTCTCTTAATTCATGCATTTCTATATTTGGTCTTTGTGGGTTTTGTCTTTTTTTTTATTTGTTTTTACCCCCTGTAGTTTGATCTGATCCAGTGCTTTGGATTTATGACTGTTATTTTGTGTTTACTGTTGGATTCTTGGTTGATTCTTTTTTCGTATGATTAATCTTTATTAGTTTTCCTATTAAGATTGATGTAGACCCCATTGTTCTATGATAAGAATTGATGAAAAATATTCCCCCTTTTGATTTTCAATTATTGAATTAGATCTTAAGTGGGGAAGTTCTAAGATACTTGTTCATGATCTGATTTCTATTTGGTAGACCAATTATTTGACAGTTGAAACTATTGATATCCAGTACTTCCTTCATTTGTTTGTAGGATTCATCTGATGATGAGTTTGTGAGCTTTTAAACTTGTATATACATGTCTTCTCATCCGTTATACGTTGTGATGGGTTTGTGCTGACTGTAATGGCGTTTGCAGGGGGAGAGAGGTTAAAGACGAGGAGCAATGTTGGGCCGAGGAAGGAATTATCATTGCCAAAGGACTTGCCTGATGCTCAGATTGCTGCACAAACATTTACTTTTCGTGAGCTAGCTAATGCTACTAATAACTTTAGGCCAGAGTGTTTTCTAGGAGAGGGAGGGTTTGGACGTGTATACAAAGGCAGGCTTTCCAATGGTCAGGTAAAAATGTTCATCAGTTTATAAATTGTATGTTGTAGAAAGTTGATCTGGAATGCATGATGCATTGATCCTCTTGTTGAAATGTGGAGGTTTTTCTTCCTTTAATTAGTTCATCATTCTAGGTAAATGTAAGAGAATGTTGAGTTTTTTGTTGAATTAGTGTACCATATTGTCATATGAAGTTAAGTTTTAGGTTAAGCAAGTTGGCATCAGAATACATGGTTGTTCATCTGCTGTTACTTAATTTAGTAGGAATCTCTGAGAGCTTATTATTATGTTGTTTAGAATATTTAAATAGATGCTGATGTGCATGTGATATTTCTGTTCATATAACTTGTAAGCCTTAATTGCGAGGCTGCTTAATATTCCTAACTTGTACTATATGAAAGCTTCCACTAGGAGTGTTTGCTTGTATATGCTAAAGAATAAGTGCAGCTACAATTTCATTGCCAATCAGTGTAACCTGTAAGTTCAGAGAGAGAGAGAGAGAGAGAGAGAGAGAGATAATCATCTTGAACTACATCATCACAAATAAACATGCCATGCTAATTATATTCATCATTCATCAATATAATCAGATAAAATAAATTGATTTCACATAACGCAGACATTTTTGACTTGTTAGTTAAAAGTTGAAGTTGGTTTGGCAGGTGGCAGCTATAAAACAGTTGGATAGGAATGGGCTTCAGGGTAACAGAGAATTTCTGGTAGAGGTTCTTATGCTGAGCCTTCTACACCATTCTAACTTGGTGAGTTTGATGGGTTACTGTGCTGATGGTGATCAGCGCCTTCTCGTTTATGAGTTTATGCCCTTGGGATCACTCGAAGACCACCTTCATGGTAAACAATAAATACTCTACATTTCTATATCTATTCATCAAGTTGATAACACATGGATACACTGAGAAGATTACAGTACTTCTAAAAGCCATTACATTAGCTTTTCATTAGGGAGGGAATTGTTGAATTTTATTTATTTATTTTTGCACAAATCGAAGTTATCTAAGCTCAGGTTTAACACCCCATGGTCCTTTTATGAGCAGTGATGACTAATTTCTACTGTAAAATGTAGGTTTGTTTTGATTTGCCATGAATCAGCTGAATTCCTGTTTACTTGAATTGTTCTTTTCCATATATTCGTCATAGAATAGACTAGACGTTTATTTGGCATCTCTGTCTGCCTCATAGTGAATAGAGTAATGAAATATTTGCTTTCCATAGCCATTAATCATCCAAAAGCCAGATGTTTGGTATTTGATTCACCATTGCTGTTTCTTTAACTTGCCTCCTCACATGTGTCAAATATATGTTCAATAAAAAAGTACACTCTGACCTCTGTTCTTATGCATTATTTGAAGCTTGTACTTTAATTTTACGAGTAAAAACAGGAGCATCTCTCCCCACCCCCCCTTAACCCCTCACAGACAAACAGAAGATGTGTAACCTCTCAGCATCCCCACCCACGACACACACACACACACTTTCTCTCTCTCACTCTCACTCTCACTCAGACACATAAGTGCATGCATGCCTCATTATGTATGCATTGTTCTTCATTTTTGGTTGTTCTGTTATTTCTACTGTGTTAGAAGCCAAGAAAGAGTGGAATGATGTAAAGTATGTTCTCTCTAAACGAGTGTTTGATGTGATTCAGAGCAGGATAATTTAGTTTGCCTATATATGTCATATACCCAAATTGTTTCTAAATTATCAACTATCGTTGCTCAGATCTTCCACCTGATAAAGAGCCACTCGATTGGAACACAAGAATGAAGATAGCTGCTGGTGCAGCCAAAGGATTGGAGTATCTCCATGACAAGGCTAACCCTCCAGTCATTTATCGAGATTTCAAGTCCTCCAACATATTACTAGGTGAAGGCTATTTTGCTAAGCTTTCCGACTTTGGACTCGCAAAGCTAGGCCCCACAGGAGATAAGTCACATGTTTCCACCAGGGTCATGGGAACATACGGTTATTGTGCTCCTGAGTATGCCATGACCGGCCAATTGACCGTCAAGTCCGATGTTTATAGCTTTGGAGTTGTCTTCTTAGAGCTCATCACGGGCCGTAAAGCCATTGATAGCACCCGACCACAGGGTGAACAAAACCTTGTTGCATGGGTAACAACCACCCTACTCTTAACTTCAACTCTCACCATGCTTGTTTCAGCTATATGATTTTCGCAAGATCCATTCTGTTTATGGGTGCAGGCAAGGCCATTGTTCAATGATCGTAAAAAATTTGCAAAACTGGCAGATCCGTGTCTGCAAGGAAAATTTCCGATGCGTGGGCTTTATCAAGCTCTAGCAGTGGCTTCAATGTGCATCCAAGAACAGGCTGCTGCTCGTCCCCTGATCGGTGATGTGGTGACAGCCCTTTCTTACCTAGCAAACCAGGCATATGATCCCAGTCTGGCTCCTGGGTATAGCAGCAGAGTGGTTGGGGACAAAGAGGATGGCAGAAACAAAGATGAACGAGGCGGGAAGCTATTACTGAGGAACGAGGAGGGAGCCGGGTCAGGAAGGAAATGGGACCTGGAAGGGTCTGAGAGAGATGACTCTCCAAGAGAGACTGCAAAGATGTTGAACCGGGACTTGGACAGGGAACGTGCGGTTGCCGAAGCTAAAATGTGGGGTGAAAATTGGCGAGAGAAAAGACGACAAAATGCTCAAGGAAGTTTCGATGGCAACAATGGGTAGTGTTGGTAGTGAAATATAAGCTTCCATTTCCACCTCAGCATCACATTTGGTGAATTAGTTTATGGAAGCAAAGAAAAGAAAAAGGAACAATTTTTTACAAGCTTATATTCACATGTAGTAGAAGCTGTGAATGTATTGAAAAGTTTTGATTAAATGAGGCTTCTGCTGCTTTCTTGGCTATTTGTAAATTTGTTCTATGAAACCCAGAATCTGTTGTTTGTGATCTTCAACGAATTCATGTCTATCATCCAAACTCTTCTTGCTCAATCTTTTTCTGCTTCTCATTTTTTCTACCACACTGAATTCACCTTCCAAATATCGCTGCTTATAATTACAAAACTAAAACTGTATTTCGAAGCATTGGCGATAAATACTAATCTTGCATTTTCCCAGAATTTATTAGAATTGAGATAAAATGAAAAGCTTTTAAATTGTAATTCAAAATATGTACTCTACTTACAAATTAAAAAAAGATTGGAAATATAAATAAAATTATACCGTTCATAAAAGTTTAATACAATCAATAATACTGAGACACATGACATAAAATTGGGTAATAACTTGATCATGGGTTGGGTTGGTTACCCACCCAAACCATGACTACTTGTAAGATTTACTCTATATTTTTTTCTTTTTTTCACTATTTTTATAGTTACCACGATTTGTTCAGTATGAACGTTGATAAAGGTAGTCTTGGGATGGGGCGAATTTGACCCTCCCAATCGGATACCTAGAAAACATGTTCAAATTGTCATTCATGTTCTGGAAGCACCTATGTTTGTTTAACTTATATCCTTAAATGAATTCCCTTTTTAATATCTGATTAAATACTTATGATTATGATTATGCTTGGAATGGAGCAATTAATTGGCTTCAATAACTTACCTAACTCGGTAACAATATATAAATAAGATAATATAATTTTAGAATAAACCCATCAATATATACGTATATTTTCCTATTTAATTAGTACAGAATGTACAATATAACTAAATTGTTTCCAATTCATAACCTATTTATTTCTCTAACTTATTTTATATAACACCTAAACTATATTTTAGGACACATTATGAATAAAATTTTCATTGGATCAACCTTTTTAACTCTTTAAATGTGCGGCAACCAAAAATTTTAAAAAAATGACATTGCATATCTGAGTGATTAGTTTTTACTTACCTTAATTTGATTATATTCCACAAATAGAATTTTCATAAATATAATCCAGCTAAATTTCTTCTATAAAACCCTGAAGAACAAAAGATAGATAGAATGTGAGGTCGAGTTGAAACCTAAATCGAAGAGAATTAAAAAAGTGGTTGAGAATGAGCAAATATGTCATACAAATCCTCACCATGTCATCATTCCTGCTCATCCAATCAGCAATGGCCACATCAGAGAAACGCACGACAGCGATGGGTTTTAGGGTTCAAGTTCATGTGGTGGACAAACTTCCTAAAGGCTCTCCACCATTGTATCTGCACTGCGCCTCAGGTGATAATGATCTAGGGTATCATCATCTCGCGAGAAATCAAGATTTCAATTTCCATTTCGTGAACAACGATCGAACCTTGTTCTTCTGCCATCTCTGGTGGAGTGGAAAAGATCGAGCGTTTGAAGTGTACGCAGACAGATGGCGAAAGGAAAGATGTATAGATTCTGACACCAAATTTCCTGCAAGAATGTGTTATTGGGTGGCCCAATCTGATGGTATTTATCGTGCAACTAAGAACTTCACTCATCCAACTAAGCTCGTCAAAGATTATGATTGGTGATCATTCATCGAATTAGGGTTTCTTTGTTGAGCTTTTCATTACAATGTATGTTTCATGTCTTACTTGGGACTTTGCAATAAGTTATGAGTATGTTTTCCATTCATGAAATTAAGATTGCTGGTATATCATTTCATAATCATGTTTTTTAATTTTATACATGTTTATTAATTTGTGATGGATTAGTACAACAAATTTCCAGACAAATTATAATACCTTTTCTGGATCCATTAAGTTGAATATAGATTATTTTCTGTTGTTAATCTAGTACTGGAGTACTAATTTTGTGAAAATTGGAAATTAAACCAATATTTATTGCAATTTACCAGTCATACTAACATTCATTTGCTCTTTGCCGCTTTGTTATAAAACATCAATTTAATTTCACATTATTCCTTTGGAAAGTAATTAATTACTACTTATTATAATACCAATATTGAAATTATCGTGTTATAAATATATTATCAATATAATTGAAATTAATTAAACTAAATAAAAAACTACCAATCCATAAACATATTTAAATAGATACATAAATGAAAAAGAATTATGTTTCTTTAGTAAAAAAGCAATTTTTTGTAACTTAAATTTTTAATTACCTAAAATTTGTTGAAAAATACATACTACTTGATAAATTAATCTACTTATTTGCAACTTTATGTACACAAATTACTAAGATTACTCTGAAAATTACTGTTAAATATACCAAAATATGATTGAATAAAATTTCTGTATTCACAATTAAGATATATAACTCTTTAAATAAAGTTGAAATAAACCATATTCAATCATATGGTTTGCTCGTTTGCTTCATGGGTTGGGGTCGGATTAGAGATTAGACATTTTTACCTAACCCAAACCCTCATGTTTGATTCACTTGGTTGAAGCCCAATAAGAAGTTGGGCCTGTGTTTTCTATAGGGTTATGTGGGTTTAATGGTTGGTTTATAAACCCACCAACTATGATATGTCAATAAACCCAAGACTTGTCTCAATAATATATCCAATTTTTCCCACAATGCCCTCAATTATTTCTCTGAGTTCTTATAATACCCCACAAATGTACATAATTTTTGTGATGTCATAATATATATGTTGAAATATACGATACAAAATGGCGAACAGAGAACAGAGGGAAGTTGAGGCCTGTGACTATCACAGTTTCATTAAAACAATTCTTCATCCCGTGTGGTGCTCGAAACTTTAACCTGCGTTTGTTTCCCAGGATACAATGATGTAGAGCAACTAGCTCTGCATAGAGCTACTGCAAAGGCTAACTGAGAAAAAATGTCTGACTTGTGTCGAGGAATGGAAGCAAGGAAGCGAAAGGAGAGTGAGCAAAAGTTATGTCAAGAAGAGTGCTCAATATAAATTGGATAAATTTAATAACTTTTTTTTTTATTAGATCCATATTACTTGAAAACTACTAAATAAATAGAGTATTGTTATGAAATTTATCCATAAAATTTAGACAAAAGGTTTCCAAACCTGCTAAAAATAATAATACTCAATTCATCTCAAATTTGGTTAAGAATAATTTTCCTCCCGGCCCGTCCCAACACGATACCAATATCCACATGCTACCCAAATTCAATCAAAACCCAAGAAAATTTAAATGACTAAAACGATATCTTATATCATGAGTATGATTAAAGAAAATATTAGAAGAATATAACATTGGCAGGTATGAAAGTGTTTAATATGTAAATGGCTACCTAAAAAAATTAGTGTTTAATATGGTAAATGGCTAGACCTAGACCTAGACCTAGACCTAGACCTTTACTTATAGTGTTATGATGAAATACGTTACCAATGTCTTTTCATTAAAAATAAAAAACTTGTTTCAAAATAAGTTAATGTTCTCATAAAAATTCAAGAAACATTTATTTACCAAAACTGTCCTAGCTAAATCGAGAATTGTCTTGAAATATTGAAAGTATAAAACATAGGGTAGTTCTATAGTACACCAGGTGTATTAATACACCAGACTCTCAACTCATTTTCAGCCATTAGATTTGAGATCATTAAAGTCAAAGTCAACTATGATCTCAGATTTAATGGCTGAAAATGATGGAGAGTCCGGTGTATTAATACACCCGGTGTACTACAGAAGGACCCTAAAACATATACTACCACCTTCCCAATATAATTAAGTGTATGTTTAGAGGTTTCACATAAATTAAGAAAGTTTATGAAAAAGATGGTTCTACCCTTATTTAATAACCATTAATGTGGAACTTTTTAACATGATTATTTTATAAACATTTTAATTTGGCGGGACTAAATACCACAAGTCTTGTAGTTTAAATTCGGCCACCTTTATAAAGGTGCAGATTGTGATAATCTAAGTTTGAATTTGGGACACACAAGTTTTCTAGTCGTTCTTTTGTCATGAAATTCGAAATCAATAGTTATTTTGAAACAATCTACTACTCTCGTCCCAAAATAAATGACGTTTTAGCAACTAAAATTTGTCCCAAAATAATTGTCATTTTTGTATTCCAAAACATATTTATATACAATATACCAAATATACTCCTATTTACTCATCTCAAATTAAATGTATTAAAGAGATAAAAGTTCCTCATTAATTAAACTTAAGTAGGGGTAGATTGGACTTTTTATCACATTTCATAATATATGTACAAAATGTTAAAACGTCATTTATTTTGGGATGGAAGTAGTATTAGTTAATGATACTTATTTTAAGATGAAGGTAATATAACTTTAGACATAAAGTGATGTTAGAGCCAATGAATAAATTAAGTTTGTATGATAATTGAAGCTTGGCCGCCAATTGGTATAGACATGAGTTTGTCTTTCACATTACTTTCTCAAATTGGAAGAAACATATTGCTTCAGAAGAAGCATTTAGGTACAATGATGTTAGTAGTACAACTTGTGTACGTTGTTGCCACTTTTTTTTTTTTCTTCTCTCTTTTTTCAGAAAATAAAAGGGAAGTATAAATCATGTTTTTTTGGCATTTTATGATTGTTGAACAAACAAAATTTTTGAAGTCGTGTAAATTTTTATTTTTTTGAATAAAATTTAGGCCTTAATTATGTTTTTTATTAACTCTTATATTGACAATATTGTTTTACTAAATCCTTTATCATACTTTATTTTATTATGCTCTTGACTTTCAAAATTCTGTTATGCCATATTAAATCCTCTACGAATTTACTAATTAAGTCATGTGAATAATAAAAGAAATATAAGGACTTTGGAAACAAAATTTGAAAGTTCAGGGAGTTAATAAAACAAAATAAATATATAGAGGGGGATTAGTACTAAAATAAAGTTTGATCAGCAAAATGGAATATATGACAGTTTCGAATTCAAAATAATATAGATTATAACAATTTTTTTCTTATAAAAAATGCGCCGTTAATAAATTTATTTTAACATTAGTGGAATTTATCTTTAAAAAGTGAAAAATCCAACACTAAATACTATATGTGATGAGTCAATATTCACAAATATTTTTAAAAAATGAGTAAAAAAGCCAATGTAAATAAATAAACAATAACTAAATTAACTAACAATATAAAAAAGGAAGTCAGAATACGTTCTTGCTTTTCCTTTTCAATATTATTTACCTTTCAGTGCCATTTGTTTTTTTGTTTATTTTTTTTATCAGATATTGTTTCTGAATATATGAACTCATGAGGGAATGAAAAAAAAAAAAGATATTTCTGTTGGCTTTCAGCATAATTTAACAAGAAATTAAAAAGAAACATAATTATTATATGATAGATAGTTTTGACGAGATGAATCCATATTAATTATTTATGAATTGAACCAATTTTCATAAATACTCATATAACTTATTATTCATGACTTAAAATTAATCTGTGTCAAATAATAAGATTTGAGAGACTCCTCACAATGATATCTATTAAAAAAAAATTGAAAGGAAAAAGCAAATGGATCAAAGTCTAATCCTCAAAATAAAGTAATCCAAAAGAGCTGTGGTCAAAAAAAGACATCATTGTGGCTTTTGAATTTCATTGTACACTTTCTAGAAATTTCTTTATTTTAATAGCTTACTTCTTCTAGTGTTTAATTATTAGCTTCATCCGGTTATCCACTTCTCATATTTAATTTCTTTTTCATATTACAACTTATAAGTTTTCTATTGAATATCCGCAAACTTAATTGATTAACTACTCTTTAAAGATTGCTTGTGAATTACTTATATTACTTATTTAAACATTAAAGGAATTGAGATAGAAACATATTGGCTTCTCAGCTGTTATTATCTATTTATTTATAAATACACACTTAAAAATAATCAGACAAGATTCTGATTTTTAAATCTTCTTTTTATGTTAGAAATCACGTGATATGTGACATGATATGTTTGCCATACACATAAACTCTTTCATCGAAAAAAATTAAATATAGTCTATATTATAATATTGTGATTCGAAGTGACATGTTATTGTACCTTTCTATAAACTTAAATTTCCACCTGATCTTAGTAACATGCCAATACTTAGACCAAAAAATGTTTAATAAATAATTAAGAGAGCTCAGTCCATATTACACAAAAATATTTAAGGAAATAATTTTTTTAATATATAACATTTTGATGTGTATTTTTCTACCACAAAAGATAATAAAATGACTTTTTCTACACTATTTTGACTCGATCATGAATCAATGATTGATTAATGATCGAGTGATGATATATTCTATTTATTTATACTATTATTTAACAATTGGTTTATCCAACAAATCATAAAAATTGATAAAAGTAATTAAATTGATAAATGAAGCTCGATTAATAGAGGAAAAATGAGGATCGTTTAATTAAATGATTTTAGGTATATTGAATTGAAAGTGTTTGAAATTAAACTTGTCATTGTAAATAATTAAATGAATTTGCAAATATTAATCAAGCCACTAATTTCCTCTATTAATCGAGACACTATGTATTTGACATAGTGGCTCGAGTAACCATTTAAAAAACACAATTTATTAAATCGAACCAATTTTGTTTGGTTACTCGAACCACTATGTCAAATATATAGTGGTTCGAGTAACCATGTAAAAAACTAATTTTGTTTGGTTACTCGAACCACTATGTCAAACACATAGTGTTTCGATTAATAGTGTAAAAATTACATTTACTCGAACCACTAACAGTTAGTGCAATTACTTTTATTAGTGCAATTACTCGAACCACTAACTGTTAGTGCAATTACTTTTATTAGTGCAATTACTCGAACCACTAACAGTTAGTGCAATTACTTTTAATTTTGTTAGTGCAATTACTCGAACTACTAACAGTAATTGCAAACAAAATTACTCGAACCACTAACAGTAATTGCAAACAAAAGTAATTGCAAACAGTAATTACATTTAATTCAAGTAAATGCAAATTTCCTCTATTAATCGAGCCACTATGTCTTTGACATAGTGGCTCGAGTAACCATTTAAAAAAACACAATTTGTTTGGTTACTCGAACCACTATGTCAAATACATAGTGGTTCGAGTAACCATGTAAAAAAACCAATTTTCTTTGGTTACTCGAACCACTATGTCAAATACATAGTGGTTCGATTAATAGTGTATTAAACCAATTTTGTTTGGTTACTCGAACCACTATGTCAAATACATAGTGGCTCGATTAATAAAGGAATTTAGTGGCTCGATTAATATTTGCAAATCCGTTTAATTATTTACAATGACTAGTTTAATTTCAAACAGTTTCAATTCAATATACCTAAAATCATTCAATTAAACGATCCTCATTTTTCCTCTATTAATCGAGCCTCATTTAAGATCCATGCACCTGACCCGACCCGTTCACGCGCCCAAAACGCGCCTTCCACGCGCATGCACACGCTTCCACGCGCTGAAGACCTGTCCTGAAGCTCATCCAAAATTCGCTCAAATAGACCAACCTTTGGGTATAGTTAAACCAACCTTTGTGTATAGTTAGACCAACCATGTGTAGGTAGGTCTAACTATATACAAAGGTATGTCTAACATGTATAAAGGTATGCTTAACTATATATAAAGGTATGTCTAACATATACAAAGGTATGTTTAAGTATACATAAAGGTATGTCTAACACAACGTAAATGTATGTCTAACATAACGTAGTGGTATGTGCCAAAATTCAAAAATCAAGCCAAAAAAAGACAAGGCATGAAATCTGGGCAGAACTGGTATGTTTAACATAGCTTAAAGGTATGTCTAACATAACGTAAAGGTATGTCTAACATATACTATTGGTATGTGATTTTTTTCAAAAATCATGAGCGAAAAAAAAAAAAAAAAAAAGAGGGTGCGGTCCCCCTGACCCGGATCCGACCCGGGTGCATGGATCTAAGATCCATGCACCTGATTTACAAGAGACTTACTCTTATCAATTAAATTACTTTTATCAATTTATATGATTTGTTGGATAAATCAATTGTTAAATAATAGTATAATAAATAGAATATATCATCACTCGATCATTAATCAATCATTTATCCATGACCGAGTCAAAATAGTGTAGAAAATATCACTTTATTATCTTTTATGATAAAAAAAATATACATCAATTGTTAGATGTTAAAAAAGATATTTTCTTAAATATTTTCTCTTAGTTTTACGCATTTCCTCAAATAATTAATGGGTTATTATTAGGAAGTTGATATGAAAGGAAAGTTGAAAGAGAAGTAATTATTAGAGAAGGGAAAAGGGCATTATGCCTTAATGATTGACATTCTGAGAGGCTACGGCTACCCTCTCTTGCTTTTCATCATTTTCTCCTTTATCTCTGGAGTTTTCATTCCATTACTTCTTAATTTAAAGTTTAAACTATATCCCACCTTGCTTTAATTAGTTTAAACTATATCCCACCTTGCTTTAATTAAAGAGTTAATCACTTAAAATACCCAAATTTATATAATTTTAAACTATTATACCCATCAATATAATTAAGTATCTCAATCTACCTAAAAATATAAATTAATGTCCCCAAATACCCAAAATTTTGGTCAAACAATAAAAAATACTTATGACTCACTTTTACAATTAATGTTTATCTTTAAGAAGTGTTATTTCCAAACCCAATTTTGCTACTTCCAAGCTTTACATATTTACCAAGAATTTCCATATCCATATGATTTTTTATACAATCTGAAAGACGGTATATCGACTGGAAACCTTGCTAGTCGTATGCTTGATCTGTTTACAGGTCAAGACAGACTTGATAGGTGTAACAACGCCACGTATCGCCTCGGAAAAAGATCCTAGAAAATGGTATCAGAGCCTGGTTTTATTAAGAACTAAGTTTATATTTATTATGTTTTATCTGTAATTAACTTTGGTGAGGAGAATTATTCGAGAAAAGAAAGGATCTGGACGTATGTCCAAGATGTAGATCTTACAGGGAATATCGTCAAACTTTGACGATGAAAGCTCAAGAGCATGTACAGAGGGTAATGTATTGGAACCACCAATACGCCCAAAAACAAATAGCAGGTGCCAACGCAGGAGTGCTGAGGCATTGCACCAAACGAGCAGAGTATCATATGGACCTCCTCAGGATAAACCATATGTTACAGGAGGATCTAACGAACCACCAGACGGATGACCATCGGTTCTATAATTTCTGATGGAAGACCAGAAGTGGAAGGAGATACTTCCAGATACCTCTAAGATTTCTTCAGATCTTAGAGAAATCCAGAAGACGGTGCAGAGTTATGGCGACTGCCATAAACATATACCGACACAAGTCCATCAGATCCAGAGCCAAATGGACATGATGATGAAGAACCAACAGGAGACTCTTGAAATCATTCATGATATTCAAAAAAGAGTTAAGAATCTGGAGAACCGACCAAGTTCATCTGGAGAAAGGAGACGCATAAATTTCAGGACAGTTCCCTATCTACACCTAGATGGGAAACCTACTGAAGTTGTGCGACCAATGACCGATGATGAGAAGCTCATTGCCATCATCAGAGGAAAATCCATTACAAAGAAGTAATGGACTTTGAGAGGATTAATCTGCAGGATTTACATGATCTAACCGAATCCTTCAAATGATTAGGGATTGTAGATCTAAAGATGAACGCAGGAGATGAATCTGCCTTGGTTACTCGTGATCAACAGCAGAGACCAGCAGTCAATCCCAATGTAGCAGAAAGTTCCGGATCACATCAGGTGGACGAATAAATGCCACACAGAGGGGATTTCACCACAGGAGGATATCCTATAAGAGTTATAGGAACCAGACCACGTTCCAAAAGGCCGGATTTTATCAACACGCCTTATGGAAAGTCACAACTAGACCCAATACATCTGTATGGGTTGATGTTAAATCTGGATATCCCAGATTTCAAGAATCGTGAAATCCTTATCGATGATTGGGCATCGGCTATGAGGATTGCAGCAGGAACCCTCGATCTTATGAAAGAAGGATTCATCTTACTACTCGAGATGAGTCTGGAAGGATCCGTAAAGATCACGTGGGATATGACGGCACCAGAGATGAAAAACAATGTCACTGCTAGTGGGTCATTGAAAGATATTGTCGATAACATGGCCAAATTATTCAAAGGCCATTTTATCGGCATAGGCTACTTTGAGGGGATTGTAGAAGAAAAAAGAAAAAGATATAATCAAGCCTTCTACAGCCTTGAGTTGCATGATATTTGTCATATTGATGAATACATCAAGTTGTTCACCGAGTACCGATGGAAGTCCAATGTGGATGACAAAGAAGCTTCGCAATTGTTCTTCGCGAAGATACCAAGTCCTGGAGAGAAATGCTGATCAGGGAATACAAACAGGCAGATGACCTGGATACAGTAGCTAGAAGGATGTCTTTCCTGAAAGCTAAGTTATCCGAATTGTGTCATCAAGCGACACTCTACAAGAACTACAAGAGATTGAAAGGAATCAATAACATGGTTCCTTTATGTTGTGAAGAAAATGACATTCCAACCGTCGTTGGAGGTCAACCACGGAGGCACAAGAGGCAGAAACAACGAAGCCATCCATACCACCGTGGAAGCAACAACATGAGGGGCAATCGCCGGTCTTCATGGAGACCAAGAAGAGTTTGGTCAAAACAAAAGGCCCGAAGTTACAAATCTAGACAAAGACCAACGCCAAACAGGAGAATAACTTTTACAGGTTCTAATCAAGGAAGTTCCAGCAGAACTCCAGGAAGGAGAACTTTCAGACGAGCTCATACCAGGGCCAATGAAAGTTTCAAAGATTGTAATTGCTGGACGTGCGGAGCAAGAGGGCATATCTCAACAGACTGCCCAGAAAATGAGAAACGAGGTATTAGACAGTTCGAGACAACACCTGAACTCGAGGAAGCTGTCTACTGCCAAGATCTCATACAGGTGTATCAATTTGAGGATCTACCCTCAGATAAAAGCATCTACGAAGAAGAGATCTATTCTGAGGATGGAAGTGAATCCAGCTCAGAATCAGAGTGAAGAAGAAATTCTTCAAACAACGGTGAGAGAGGATATGTCAGGATACCTCTCCCACACTACGGTGTCTCATAAGACTCTAATGAGGATTATGAAAGAAGACTCAAAGCTCCAGATGTACGATGGTTTAACCATAGGAGCTATGGAAAAGACATTGGATAAGATTGGTTTTCGTAGCAGAAAACATCAGATTATCCACAGAGTGACTATTGGAGAGTTTGTCATTCCAATGGAACTCACTGGTAATCTAATCGAGATGCAATTGATCCCATATCGAGAGATACAGGAGATCAAAAGCAGAGTCAAAAGAGAAGTTGCGAATACACTCTTATGGATTCACATCGGAGCCATAATAGTTGTTATTAAAGCAACCTTCAAAGAAGGAGTAGATTCGCCACTCAACCTTGCTATTTGCGACAAGCGGATCTTAAATCTTAAAGATTCATACCTTGGGGTTGTTACAGGAAATTTGTGTGCAAGAAAATTGGCATTCAATGTCTATCCAGGATTGCATACAATCTGGGAGATCGAGATTTTAACTGAGTCTTAACCCTTCATCAAGATTTCAAACGAAATGATTTGATGAAAGAAGGGAACAGACCCTATTCGATCACATACAAGATTTCCTACGCTCTTTCGAATACACATCATTCAGATGTATTCTTGAGAAAGGAATTCATCGATGTTCCAAGAATCTTTGAGGACTTCGCTAGGGTGGTTCTACCAGAACTCATACAATCTCCAACCATAAAGGAGATCGACATGAGAATCCAAGATCAACTCGTCTTCAACAAGAGCCAGAGTCTCAGAATTGAGCCTAGGCGAATGTCTTTCCAACAAGACAGGCTAATGAGTAGCAGTCGTTGGGAAGAAAAGAGACCGAGTATAATTCAGCATGTCCCAGATATTTTCAAAACACAAAGAGAACTGAAGTGCCGGAAAGGATGGAGAGGAGTTGAAGTAATATTCGACATTACTCAAGGGAAAAATACACTCCCATGTAATGCCCTATATTACCTCCAACAACCCATAGTTGGAAGATTTCAAGGAACCCTAAAAATGGGTGAAATGGAATTGACTATCGGGGGAGATCCAGGAAGAATCTCAGATCAGTTGATATTTGGGATTGAGTTTCTCGAGGAACACAAACCTTGGGAAAGATTACAAGATGGAATAGAGTTCACAGTGGCTAATAAAAGATGTAGAATCAGATGACCACTAGTTCATTCTCCATATACATTTCGATCGGAATGATATATGAAGATTACAAGGCCGAGTATTTCGCCGCCTATATCGATTCAGGCACCGGGATATGTACTGCAAAGCAGGAGGTTTTCCCTAAAGAAATCGGAGAAGATGTACCAGCTATCGCAGGAAAAGATTTCTCTAAAAGGATTCTCATCCTTAACCGAGGGATCAAGCAAGCGGAAATCATGATCGGTGGAGCAGGAGGTACCCCATGGTACAAAGTCAAGATACCACCAATCTATTTCCATGATACAGGCGCAGATGTATTGCTAGGTAACAACTTTCTACAAACATTCAAGCGTTTTACACAGGAAAATGAGACAAGAAGACTTATTTTCACAACACTATGTGATCATAAGATTATTGTCCAAAGATTACGAGAGGCATTCTACAGAAAAATGCCAATCACTTTTCACAGCAAGCGTGGTGATGATGAAGCCAAACTTCAAAATCCAAAAATGGCGGATAGAAGGAGATTTGGCGATGCACTTTTATCCTACCGACAGTTTGGACATACCAGACTAGGGATCAAGGCGTGGGATAATCATTTGTATTCTTTTAGGGTACAAGATGAAGAAGAAGTACCTCCAATAGTTATTGCGGAAGTAATAAGCCTATTGGAGAATTCATCGAGTGAGATTTCTATTGATGAACAGATTTCACTCGAAGATATCAAGAAGATGATCCAAAGGAATTATAATGAAAATCATTTGGCATGGTGGAACAAGAACGAGCTCAAAGCATCCCTGAAGGTTAAACCCGGAAAGGAACAAGAGTTCGTAAGATTCAAGACAATTCTTATGAACCAAGCGGATCGTGAGGATATGCATAAGATACTTAAGGAACATCTGGACCTTAAGCTTATCTCACCAGGAGTTTCTCCATACAGCAGCCCGGGATTCCTTGTTAGGAATCATGGAGAAATCAAGCGAGAAAAGCCAAGACTTGTTATTAATTACAAGGGAATTAATGACATTTTGGAGTTCGATGGATACTACATCCCGAGTAGAGAACACCTAGTCAACAGCATCAAAGGTGCCAAGGTATTCTCTAAATTCGATTGTAAGTCTGGATTCTACCAGATTATGATGGAGGAAGGAAACAAGAAGTTTACAGCTTTCTCCACACCACAAGGACATTATATCTGGAACGTAATGCCCATGGGATTGGCAAACGCTCCCCAGATATACCAAAGAAAGATGGATAATCTTTTTAAAGATTACTTCAGCTTCATGTTTGTCTACATCGATGATATACTCATCGCTTCCAAGAACATGAAAGAACATCTTAAGCATTTAGAAATCTTTTCAGATGTTTGTCACAAGGAAGGATTAGTGCTTTCTGAAAAGAAGACAGTAATTGCTACAAGACAGATCGAATTCCTTGGAATTAAGATCGACGAATCTGGAATCATCCTACAAAATCATATTGTGGAAAAGATTCAGGGATTTCCAGATATCCTCAAAGACAAGAAACAACTTCAAAGTTTTCTCGGAGTTGTTAACTTTGCTGGTATGTTTATAAACAATTTGGCACATTACAGGAAGGTGTTTAGCCCATTATTAAAGAATGATGCAACATTCATTTGGAAAGATAAACACCAAGAAGGGATTAAGCAACTTAAGGAGGTTTGTAAACAACTTCCAAAACTTGCTATACCCCAAGACGAGGATGAACTGGTTCTTTACACAGACGCCAGTGACCATTGGTGGGCAGCTGTTCTAATGAAGGCTACACCAGATGGAGAAATGCCATGCAGATACTGCAGCGGGTTATTCCAAGACAGTGAAGCAAAATGACATATCAACGAGAAGGAATTCTTTGCAGTCAGGAAGATATTCAAGAATTGGTCTTTATTCTTACTTGCCAAGAAGTTCATCCTAAAGATTGATAATTCTGGTGTCAAAGCTTTTCTGAAAAATAAAATTGAATCTAAACCAGAAAAAGCTAGGATACAAAGATGGCAAGCTGAATGTCAATATTATGATTATGATATTGTCATTGTGAAATCTCATGAAAATGTTCTTGCAGATTTCCTAACACGAGATGGAATGACACGTCGCTGACGAGGTCCTCAAACGAATCAGGCATCTCAGGGATAACCTGGAGAGCCTACAACGAGGTTTTGATGTTTTATATATCAAGGCAGAAGTCGCTGGACGACTTCAACAAGCTGATCAGAGATCCGTCTCTAATCAAATACGAGCATGCCAGTACGCACATGAACAATTATTCACAGTGCTACAAGTACCTATCCTTCAGGCTGCATCTCCAACGGTGCAAAAGAATGAAACAAGAGAGCGGACCTCTAACCCGATTGTTATGGATTCAAATACCATAACCGAGAGTTATGCAGATGATGCATTCCTTGAGGATGCACCAACTGGAACAAAAGTTGAAGCTCCGGTGTCAAAACCCGAGTCTTCAAGTCAACCCAGCACCTCTGGGGTTAAAGAGGGAGAGTTGAACCTTAGGCCACAGACAGGCAAAACTAAGGTTCAAACTGACGAGAATTTAGTTTCCCCGATGCAGGTTTACCAGAAGCAGTGGGAGAAGCTGATTACCAGGAGGGGTATCCATCCAGAGAGAGCAATCATCGATATCTCTGGAAAGTACCCAAGAGTTTGGATGAAACTAGGAAGTCATCCAAACGAAGTACAAGAATGGTATAACTTTGGAGCTCTTGCTTCAATCTATACCGTCTCACCAGGGTTCCCAGAAATTTCGAAACTTCCGAAATGGATTGGGACGGCAGTACACGAGACTTGGGCCAAAAACCCACATTTGGCCAGAGGTGATATTCAGGAATTGTATTTTCTAAGTGCAGCTCTAAAACCAGCCAAGAAAGGTTTCCATGAAGCCTTTCATGTCATCAAGCTGAGGAGACCTGACGGAAACGTCTTGAAAACCATCAAGACGGCAGCTCCAGAGGATACTCCAATTCTTGTAGAAGCATTTTCAGAGGATGAAGCTTCTACCCAACGAGCATGGGGATTATGGGTTTGTCTAACTGAAATGGACAAGGTCAAGTACCCATTCCAGTTCTTTCAGAATTCAGCAAATGGATCTTTCCTGTTGAATTCCATGACAGGAACAACGACGAGCCTTGCAAATGATCTTTTTGAAACAAAAAGAAGAATCCTTTGGGAAAACAAGATTCCGGCAAGCAAAGAGACTTACCGAAAATTCTGTAACATGGCATATATTGGCCGATGGACAGATCATGTCTGTCAAGCATGTCCGGAGCAGAAAGAACCCGAGTTCGGGAAAGGGTTTCGACCCAAACCCGACCGACAAGAAAGAGGGGCAGAAAAAGACAAAGGGCCTGCCCAAAAGAAAATTTATCCACGGGGACCACGAAGGCCAAATTTCTAAGATTCCCCGACAAAGATAAGATGGGCTGAGTCACGCCCCACCAACATCACATGCGAGAAAGTCACGGGAGGAAAAAGCAAATTCCCCGACAATTTCACATGGGATGAGTCACGAGAAGAAAAAGCTGGCAATCACGCACTTAATGGTGGATCCATTCAGAATAGGTGGACAGCTGGCTTAAGCAGGTTTGGAATCCGAATTTCAAATCCGGATTTCCATCTATAAATTGGCGAGCAGAAGAAAGCTAAGGACATCAAGTATTCTCCATAGTTTTCTTCAAAACAATATCATCTTTGTAATAGTTTAAAATTTTCTGAGTTTTAGTTTTTAGTTTATGTATAAACGAGTCACAGCCATCTCTATGAGAGGCTGATCTTGTATTCTCCTCCCAAAAGGAGATTACATATTATGTAATAAATATATTTTAGTTCTTAATAAAAGAGAGGTTTTTGCTTCAACATGTTTCCGTTTGATCTATTTATCTGTTGGAAGGATCACCTTGTACACCTGGTGTAGGAAACGGACCAAGGTTGTGCTGGGCAGTTGCTGAAGGAGCTGGATAACTTGCAGACCAACTTCCCTGAGGTTGAAGTTGAACAGTGAGGAGCTGTTCGTAAAACGGTTTGGGGGCAGTAATTTTCTAGCTGGTGATGTTGCGAGCCACCTCACCCGGTGCTGTTCTGGTTGAAGAAAGGTATCATTTCCAACGGGTTAATTAATTATACGGAAGCATGTTAGGCCTGATTGTTATTCAAATATATGTGGATTTTGTATGATAAATCAAATGGGGTAGAAGATGGAAATTTTTGGGTAGCAAATATAATTTTGGAAGTTAGTGAAATTTTGGATGTTTGTGAAAAGTCAAAAGGTATAATTGAAAATGGGTATATGGAGATAATAAGTTATAATTATGGGTATATGGAGATAATATATTATATTGGTGGGTATAAAAGTTCTACTTTATATGAAAGTGGGTAAATAGTGACTCAACCCTTAATTAAAATAGTTATAATTTATATTATATTTATAACAGAAAAAGTTTGACATATTTATTGATTTGTCACTCAATTGTAAAATTGGACATAATTAGTGATTTACTATTGACCAATAGAAAAATTATGGGAAAAAAAAATTAAAAAACTTTTGAGAATCTTATAAAACAAGCTTCATATATATTTTAAATATAATAAGTAGTCTTTTAATTTTATAAAGGCAAAAACTTGTGTACCCCGGGGGTACGGATCTTAGATCCGTGCCCCCAGATCCGACCCGGCGAGTGGGCAGCCTCCACGCGCGCCCACGCGCCGCCACGCGCGCCCATAGCAAGTCTGGTGTGCGCCCCATACACACCTGATTACCTAGTTGATGATTCAGTGATGGGTATTACACCTATACTCTATTGGTATTACACATATACCCTATAGGTATTACAGAAATATCTTTTATGGTATTACACTGATACCTTAATGGTATTACAGAAATGTCTTTATGGTATTACACTGATACCTTAATGGTATTACAGAAATGTCTTTTATGGTATTACACTGATACCTTAATGGTATTACAGAAATGTCTTTATGGTATTACATTAATACCTTAATGGTATTACAGAAATGTCTTTTATGGTATTACACTGATACCTTAATGGTATTACAGAAATGTCTTTATGGTATTACATTAATACCTTAATGGTATTACAGAAATGTCTTTTATGGTATTACACTGATATCTTAATGGTATTACAGAAATGTCTTTATGGTATTACATTAATACCTTAATGGTATTACATTAATTCCACAATTTTTGTTCATCTCTCAACTTCAAATTTGAGTCATGCATACACCACAGAAACTAGAATGAGACAGACAACTGTTACAGGTGGGAATTAATGCGATGGTGTCGGCCATGTCAACAGTTGATGGTGAGGGCATTCATGGCAGAGTTGAGAGTTCATCGAGTCTTTTCAGTCTTAGCTACCTCATGAGACTCAACTTAATTATCCTCTAAATCAGAGGAGGAGGAGGGAGAGGTGGGGGCGGCGGCGGAGAAGAGAGAAAGCCAAACACCATGTGCCGAAGGAAGCGGAAGAAGGAAGAGAAGAGAAGAAGAAAAAAAAAGAAGAGAGGAGGAGAGGAAGAGAAGAAGAAG